>CM035181.1:30085148-30087648 GCA_020233015.1 Callinectes sapidus | reverse complement strand
AGAGTGTTTAGCCCGAGGTTAGCGTGAAGCTTCTTCCATGATTGTCTTGTCTTATTAATTGGTTTCTTTCTCAGGAGTAATGCAGGAAAGGGACAGGTTTGTAAGTGGGTTGAAAGTAATACGGCAATAGGTCAAGCCACAGTGATGCTCTGTCAAGGATGCACAGATCATACTCAGTTCCTTTATACGAGACACTTACTTCCTTTCACACACATGTACACTCGCGGTCACAAATCGAGTAACCTTCTGCACTTATTTTTCCACACTGTTTGACTCTTACCCTTAGTCTAAAGTCCTGCAATCACCTCACCGCCGCCTTATGAATCCTGATAAATTACAGATTCTATGAGAGTGCATAAGATTAACAGTACACACAATATAAAGAAGTGACTGAAGATTATCATACCTACGGCATCTCCTGTGCAGCATAATAATAATAATAATTCATAAAGTATTACGTTAGACACTTAGATCACTCAGACGTAGCTCTTAGACGTTGAAGAAGGAAGCTCTCATCAATGTGTAAAATTAAGACGGGGGTGTGAGACTGTCTCGGGGGTGTAACTCAGAGGTAGAGTGCTCGCTTCGCATGTGAGAAGTCCCGGGTTCAATCCCCGGCACCTCCAGTTCTTCTTCAGTTTATGTTGTCAGCGAAGAGTTGGTGGAACTTTAACCCTTTCACTGCTGCACATTTTTTCCTTTGATCGTCAAAATCTTTTTCCTTTGCTCTAAACTTTCATATTTCATTGTTTCTGCAGTCTTAAGAAAAAATAACCCTTAATTCTCTCCTTTGTCTCTTCTGTCTTCAAATAAGCTTTACTCTGCTCTGGAGGTTAATGAAGCTCACCCCATACCAGTCACGATGCTAAAAGTCGATTGGTCGAATGTATGAATGAGAATGAGAGGTAGAAATAGGCGTGTTTGATACAAGGCCAGCCACCTGTAGGCCTGATAGCTCCTTTTATTTTCTATTTTATTATCATGTCCTTGTAGAAAATGTATTGGATACGTCTGGGATAGATATTAAGGACAAAAATTTAACTTGTTAGCGTCAGGGCATAGTGGAGGGAGAGGGAGAGGGAGAAAGAGAGAGGACTGAACAATAGCCTCAAATAAACACTTTGACCTCTCGTCTCGATTATTTTCAACAAGAAGTTTGTTGGAATTTTCAGGACGGTTTATTCAGTGATTCTGATCGTAACTCATTGACGATTGTATACTACTGAAGGAGGAAAAACATCCATAATAACCAATATAACCAGTGGAGTCTTCTAAAACAATCCTGAGGAGAACACAACTCATTCAGAATACCAATGTTGACCACAATATTAAAGTTCGAAAACTATTCCTGCTAACTGAATGTAGACGATGAAATGATCTTACAAGGAAAATACGAAAGATACTTCTCAGGTGTGAACTTACTTCCAACCCATTAAGAAAACAAACGCATCGTCGAGTCGCCAATTCTTGGGCTGCTTTCTCAATAATTTGCCAGGGTGTGAGAGATTTACTACTTGCACACGCAAAAAGAAGCCCCCCGCCCCCTCCCCAATATCTTCATCATTAGTCTGACAATCTAGACATCAGCGGAAACTATTATTGTGGGTAGGTGAGAACATATCAACGCTGGGTAAGATCGCACGAGAAACAATCACCACTACTACTAGTATACACAATGTGAAGCACTTTTCTCATCAACTTAACAATTTTCAAGGCAGAGAAAGATATAACAGTGGGATATTGAGAAGAACACACGAACACTACGTAACATCTCACGGAAAGCAGGCAACGAAGGGGAGAACTGGGCTCCATGAAGGTTTAGAGGCACACACGCGTTTCAGACATGCGTGAAACTTA
Organism: Callinectes sapidus; assembly: GCA_020233015.1. Lineage (NCBI taxonomy): Eukaryota > Metazoa > Arthropoda > Malacostraca > Decapoda > Portunidae > Callinectes > Callinectes sapidus. The sequence continues at coordinate 30,085,791 of CM035181.1, read as the reverse complement.
AAATCCGTGAAGGAGAGTGTTGGGTTGAGACAAGGCACAGCTGGGAAAGGTGTCTGGCAGAGGGTACGTGGAGAGTAAGGGACACACACGAGTCTCAGGCATGCGTGTCGCGTCTGTTAACACTGTGAGAGCCATAAGCAGCAAAATAAGGTACAGGTGAGAGAGGTATTCGTATCTGACACAGGTAAGGCTGCTCTCTCCTCTGAAATAAGCTGTGGCTGTTGAAGAGATGATGTTTCTAAATATCATAAATCTGTAGTTAGTGTAATTCATATCTCGTGCAAAGTTATGAGATACAAAAAACAGCACTGATTGTTTAAGATTGAAGTAGATGTATATCATGTATCATGCAAAGTTAGGGATATTAATAGAAAACAGAGCTACTCAAGGAAGATTTGATATGATCTCTGCAAACACGTACGACTTACAAGACATGAACATTCTATATTTACACGGAAAAGTTATAACTCTTACTGTTGATCATTGTTTTCTCTTTAATCACACGTAATTTTAAGATATTCACTTCTATACTCTTGAAAAGTTCTGCAGATGGGACAAGAAAATATTCGTCAAAAATTCTCAGTAGTCGCTCCCCTTAGCCTATACATTCCCCCCCCCCCCTTCTCTCTCTCTCTCTCTCTCT
>CM035181.1:30038894-30049220 GCA_020233015.1 Callinectes sapidus | reverse complement strand
AAAAGATAAGGAGGAAATATCTGATCGTTTTCATTTCCCATCTAATCTGGCTGTCGATGAAAGCTCTTTATCGAATATTACACGTTGAGTATCGTATTGGTAGAAATTTAGTCAAGTATTGTTATATTATGATCGTTCTCATTTCCTGTCTAATGTGGCTGTGATGAAAGCTCTTTATTGAATATTATACATTGATCTTCGTGTAGGTACAATTTTTTTTTCTTTTTTAGGTGTTGATATTGGTGTTTGTGTTATTACTCTTGTTATTTCAGTGGTAATGAATAGAATTAACTTCTTTACGCCACATCCATTACATTTTTGCATATTATTTCATATCCTTTGAATGAACCTCCAGATGAAATTACCACCATCACCACCACAACAAACACCGTCATCACCACCAACAACATCAACATCATCACCGCTCCACAAAGATGGCGAGAAAATTGCGTATTAGCGCGCATTAGTTCATTATCATTAACATATTTATGCGTCTGAAAACACCAAATTTAAACGCATTCTTGAAAACAACCAAATGAGACACGCATTGCTTTAACCTCAGAGAAACCCCATAAAAGGAGAGAGAGAGAGAGAGAGGGAGAATAAGACCACGAGAGAGAGAGAGAGAGAAGGAGAGGGAGAGGGAGAGGAGAGGTATTCAATCAGTTCGCCCCATGATATGCATCCGTGGGGAGACAAACGAGCATAGGAGAGAGTGGGGGAGAGGGAGAGGGAGAGAGTGGGGGAGAGGGAGAGAGGGAGAGGCATCTGTATCACTTTTGCTCATCTGTGCGGAATGTTATGCGCATTTATTACTCTGGGATGGGAAGTAGTGCCTCATGGACGTCGTTCTTGCGCCCATTCCCACGAAGAGAGAGAGAGAGAGAGAGAGAGAGAGAGAGAGAGAGAGAGAGAGAGAGAGAGAGAGAGAGAGAGAGAGAGATCTTGCTAATCCATCACCAGAACCATAAGAATACCCTTAAAACACGAGTATCTACAATTCGAGCCTTTGGAAAACAGTGACGGTGAGAGAGCAAAGCGTTTCTGAATACGGAACTTGTAACCCGCCACATTCCTCGCTTATTCTCCTATTACCTCCCTCCTGCCATTCCCTACACACCTTTCTCATCTTTTGCACACCTTTTCTCACCTGTTCCCTTCCCAGCGGAGTGATGGATGTCCGAGAGCAAGGCAATATCGCGGAGGAAGAAGAGAGGAGGGCAGAGAAATAGTTAGAAAGGAAAGAAATGAAATAGACTGCAGCATATATCAGGAACACAATTTGCTGTTTGATGATGTGGAGAAAATTCCTCAGCGTTACAAAAGAAATACATAAAAAAAAAAGAGAGAGAGAAAAATGGGGGATTGAGGAGCCGGAAAAAAAGAAAGAAAGAAAAAGAAAAAGAAAAAAAGGAGAATATATATCAAAAGGAAATAACTCTTTAAGCCTTTAACAAGAATCCGACAAGGAGTGACCGACACGTAAATTCTCACCGCGCGGGAATAGAGTGGCGATAAAGAGACTCCCACGGTGCTCGCCCGGGCCATCATCCAGTCGCATTTTGCCCGTATTTGTATGTGCATCGACGACTCGCTGATTTACACCGACGAATTTATCAGCCGCGTTCTGTGATCAACGTGAAGGATCGGCGAAGCGTTACGGGACCCGCTGCTCTTCAGGCCACGGCACGCACCTCAACTCTCGGCTCTTCTGTAGTACTCGTTTTCTTCAGACTTCTACACTTTTACACTTTTTTTTTTTCTAAACGAGTATATGTGAGTGGATTGGTGTGTGTGTGTGTGTGTGTGTGTGTGTGTGTGTGTGTGTGTGTGTGTGTGTGTGTGTGTGTCGAGGTGTACGTAGAAGTGCGTTGTGGCTATGTTTTTCCTTTTTTATTTGTGTTGTTGTTGTTGTTGTTGTTGTTGTTGTTATAAGTGTTGTTTGTGTCTCCTAAGAAATATAGTGATGATGATGATGATGATGATGATGATGATGGTGATGATGATAATGATGATGATGATAATGATGACATGCGTTTTTATGATCTGTTTGTCCTTTATCCTTCTAAGTTTCTCTGTCTGTCTGTCTGTCTGTCTGTCCGTCTCTCTCTCTCTCTCTCTCTCTCTCTCTCTCTCTCTCTCTCCCCGTGGCAGGGTGGGAGAGAGGCATTCCCGGCCCCGTGATTTAGTAGCTGGGGCGCTGAATTATGACGGCGGCGGGGGAGGCGAGCCGGGCCGGCATCATGGAGGCGATAAACAACACGCTGTATATCACTCACTTCCCCGATGCTTTTCCTCCACTATTCTTTTCTGCCCCGTGAACTTTTCGTACTGGATGTCAAGGAGGAGGAGGAGGAGGAGGAGGAGGAGGAGGAGGAGGAGGAGGAGGAGGAGGAGGAGATACAGGAGGGACAGTCCTATGCTGGTCATTTCTACTGTGTGTGTGTGTGTGTGTGTGTGTGTGTTGTTGTTGTTTTTCTTTGTCTATTTGTTTTGTTACTGGTTGAATGGACAAAAGGCGATCGGAAAGGCAATATGCGGTATTCATCAAATAATTTGCCTTTTTCTCAGTTTTGTTTATAAAGGATTATTTTAGGTTTATATGATATAATATGATATAGCGAAGATCCGCCAAAACGTGAAGCATAGATTATGAAGAAGAGTCGCTGTACAAACTTTATTTCTATCTATTTTTCTTTGTAGCTTTTCGTGATACTCCAAATCGCATTTTCAGGCGGTGTGGAGTAAAACTGAGGGTGAGTGTAGGACGTCCAAGACACTCAAGTTCACCTCGACAAAATAGTATAAAGCCAGGACATCATCCATATAGAAAATTGCTGAACCCCTCTGCATTTATAAATATTAGCCTAATCTAAATAACCAAGGCTGATGTATTCAGCTAACAGTCATCCCATAGTAATCTACTATCCCAACATCTTTTGTATCCTTGTTTTTTGTATATATATTTCTTGCTTTATTCCTTTAAATTAAAGTCTTTATTTGTAAAAATAGCAACAATTTCTGTGCATTGGTAGATTTGTTAGTTTATGCTGTCAGCACTACCTCGTGTCGGGACCTCTTCTGTCTTAAATATTAGTCCTTTCATAATCTTATTGACGAATAGATGAGCGAATCACTTCTATGGTTATGCCGATATGTAGTATTTAATCTCTTTAAAGAATTAATTTCTTCTCAAATAATAGACTGAAAGTACCGCTCTGCCGCACCTTGGCTTATGGTGTGCGTGGCGCTGCGAAGATTTCTTAATGGCGGCAAAATTTAAGGGCCTGCCATAAACGGAATACTGGTTTATGGTAGCGCTTTACTGCAGTGCGGTTATGGCACATGCAAAGCACTTTGTTAATGGTGAACGTCCGCGAGCGAGGCAGACGTCAAAATATTGTAATCACTGTCACCTAGTAAGACTTTAAGACCATATCAATGCCTTGGCGACACAACGCTACCTTATTTTTATAATAGTTCCCTTAATCTCTTTCCAGAAAACATTTTAGTGTCCCGTGATCACTGAGTCTTCTGAGAATTCGATGCATAAAGCTTCATGGAATTAAAGTGTCTTGAGAGAGTTTACGACCTGATTACGTGAAGCTCGGGTACTATCAGCCTTTATCTTTTACTCATTCACGGTTTGAATCTTACTTTTGCCAAAATTAGCATAACGTGCTTTTTTAGTGTCACTATATGTGTCGCAGATCGTAAACTGTACAACAAGGAAAGCTGTGTCATACAAGAACACAACAAGAGACAGCAGTGAGACGCACAGGAAATTGTTGAGCATGCCAGGTACAACACAACTGGCCACGAAGAGTTTTTTGATCCTCTTAAAGCAAAACATGAATAAACCTTCCTTACGGTTGTCATAAATTGTTCTCTTTAAAAGTAATCAAGTACCATTATATCACTAACTTCTCTTTCAAAACCCATTACTAAGTCATCACTGGCAATATCTCGTTGTGCCTTTTTCACAAAATCACATCCTTCCTTTTATTAGGCTACACCATTGTTATAGTTTTTGAACATTGCACACTCCTGACCACGTGAAAAATGGATTATAGTATACATCTCTCTCTTCATTATATAAAATATCTATACAACATCGTACACACTAATATATATACCATGGTCAGAGGTAATATGTACACTCATCAAGCAACAAGCACTGGTTCACATGCATGACACTAATAGCACCTCGCAGTCTGTTTGTCCATATAAGGGAGCTCTTTTAATCAACAGTGCAACAGGGGGACTGGTAGTCATAGCAACATGATAGTGAAAGCGGCCTTGTGCCCAGAGGAAATGGAATACCTAACGCCGCAACACAGAGTCATTCATGGCACATTGATGATTAGCACCACCACATAGATAGCACGGGGCGTCACCAGCAATACCGCCTTGTTGTTGTTGATGTTGTTGTTGTCGTTGTTGCTGTTGTTGTTGTTGTTGTTGTTGTTGTTGTTGTTGTTGTTGTTGTTGTTGTTGTTGTTGTTGTTGTTGTTGTTGTTGTTGTTGTTGTTGTTGTTGTTGTTTCTTCTTTCCCTTCTTGTTCTTGTTCTCAAAGGGAGCGTGGTTCCACTGTACCAAGGAACAGGGATGTGGACTACTATGTATTTCATCTCCCCCAATGATACAATGTATATGTGTTGAGAAAAGTGCTGAGCTTTGTTGAACTTTGATCACGTAGGACTTGCATTGGAGCATTAATTAATGATCAATGAGTGACGTATTACATGAACCAAAATATGGGTAATTAAGTAATCTAATGGCGATGAATTTGATGTTATGATAGACTATATAGTGAATGAATGGGTATTTAAATGAATAAATTAATAAAAATAAATAAAATAAACAAATAACCATTAATACGACCGGCATGCCGAAGATAACGATACGATACGAGTAAAACGATACGACGCGAGTTATAACAATACGACGCGAGTTATAACGATACGACGCGAGTAAAACGATACGACGCGAGTTATAACGATACGATGCGAGTTATAACGATACGATGCGAGTAAAACGATACGATACGAGTTTCCACGGTAACGATACGATACTTTTTCTCCACGATAACGATGTCCTTTTCCACGATAACGATTCCTTTTTCCACGATAACGATGTTTGTTTCCACGATAACGATGTTTGTTTCCACGATAACGATTCCTTTTTCCACGATAACGATGTCTTTTTCTACGATAACGATGCCTCTTTTTCCACGATAACGATGTTTTTTTCCACGATAACGATGTCTTTTTCCACGATAACGATGTCTTTTTCCACGATAACGATGCCTCTTTTTCCACGATAACGATGTCTTTTTTCCACGATAACGATGCCTCTTTTTCCACGATAACGATGTCTTTTTCCACGATAACGATGCCTCTTTTTCCACGATAACGATGTCTTTTTTCCACGATAACGATGCCTCTTTTTTCACGATAACGATGTCTTTTTTCCACGATAACGATGTTTTTTTCCACGATAACGATGTCTTTTCCACGATAACGATGTCTTTTTTCCACGATAACGATGTTTTTTTCCACGATAACGATGTCTTTTCCACGATAACGATGTCTTTTTTCCACGATAACGATGTTTTTTTCCACGATAACGATGTCTTTTCCACGATAACGATGTCTTTTTCCACGGTAACGATGCTTTTTCCACGATGAAGATGCTTTTTCGACGATAACGATGCTGTTTCCAGGATAACGATGCTTTTTTCCATGGTAACGATATTTCTCTCCACGATGACGGTGTGGGCGTAGAGACTTTGCAGTCTTCCTATCTACACAGGTACTGGGACGAACCCTTCCTCCCCAAGGGTCCACCCCAGCAGTCCTGTGGGTGTGAGGGCAGTGACGATGCAGCAACCTTGCCGCGCGTCACACAGTTCGCCATGACCAATGACCCGCCACACACCACTCCCCAACCACTGTCATGAAGTGAGCCCCTTCTCCCCAAAAAGGACCCCCCTCGTACAGCCAGTGTCTGGTACATGGTGCACAGCGTGCCCTCGTTCATGGCGAGTTGTTCAGCCCGGTGTCACCATTCACCAGACTCTGGAAGGAGCCCTTATCTCCCCATCTGGACTCCCCCCTCCGGTGAATCTGATGAATAGTTGACATTGATCCCTTTCTTATAGATAGGGATCCCTTGCCTAGTGTGAGGCACTGCAAGTGGTCGATTTGTAGTGAAGAAGCCTGAGGCCGCTAAGGAAAAGAAGGACCTGCTGCCAGTTCCCTGCCCTGGGCCACGGGCTAGACCCAACAGCCACCTTCTCCCCCCGTGCGGCGCCCAAGGCCGTCACGGCCCTGCACAAATTTTGGCCGAAAGTTCTCAAACTTGACTTAAATTTTGATCGGAATATAAAATCGACGATGGCAAGTGAAAAAAACGAGTTTTTGCGAAATGTTGATGATTGAGCTGATCAATGAAACAATGCAAAATAGCTTCTATCTCTGGGTATTTTGCACTAATTGTGAGTGTAGACTACATGTTTGCTGGCCGTGGATAGGGGCATGTTGCTGTATGGCTGGAGAGAAGCAGTAATCCAGTGGCAGATGCTTGCTTAATAGGGAACTTTAGAACATTAGTCTCTGGATAGCGAGGATAAGTGTAGACACATGTTTACCTGTCATACTATATATATATATATATATATATATATATATATATTATATATATATATATATATATATATATATATATATATATATATATATATATATATATATATATATATATATATATATATAATGATTTGAAGACGATAGTTGTTTTCAGTCTCAACGTTGTATGAATATAAATGTTTCAAGTGTAACATGAGGAAAGAGACACGAAGTAGCTAAAAACCAAAGGAGATGAAGGAATGAAGGGATGAGGGATTGGTGGGTGGAAGAAGGAATGAGTGGAAGGCATGGGAGTGTTCCGCCAGTGCAAAGTGAGCCAACAGCCTACTGGCTTCACTGCGTCATTTCCCGCCACAGCAAACATAGATCAGGGCACAGCACACACACACACACACACACACACACTTCACTGTTCCTCGGACTGTGGGGCATTTCAGCAGCTTAAGTACCACATCTTATAAGAGAAAGCTACGAGTACTTATCCCTACATAAAGTACATTGCTGCTCCCTTTGGTACACTCATGATCAACACTCAATTAGTTTGCCGCACTTGCTGCCTCGTGTTTAGTGTTTGTATCAAGCCTGAGTCTTCTGAGCTGAATATCTTTCAATTATCAGGTTTTCAAAGCAGATTGTTAACAGGTCACCGGGTTAGATTGATAGACAATGTTAAAATCAGCAAAAGTGAGTGCAGCAGATTTGCTGAATCCTGACTATGACTACCTCCATAAATGACTGAGTCAATAAATAACGTTTTTATTCATCCTCCTTCCACGAGAACACCGAACTCTCACTCTCCCTGTTATCTGTATTAGTGGACCAACTTTCTCTACTCTTCATACAGTTTTCCTATCACTTTTTTTTTCTTTTTTTAATACCGTTTCTTTTCTTTCAAATTTTCCTTTTCTGTAAAATAACTAATGACTTCATTTTCATCCTCCGAAGCTGCTTCCTTATCATTCACTCTAGGAAAACTATATATATTGAGAGAGAGAGAGAGAGAGAGAGAGAGAGAGAGAGAGAGAGAGAGAGAGAGAGAGAGAGAGAGAGAGAGAGAGAGAGAGAGAGAGAGAGAGAGAGAGAGAGCGAGCACCATGTGCCCAACAACATCTTTTCTCCGCCACGTCTCTCATCCGTTGGTCCCATCTCCCCTCCCTGACCCTTGCTGTGGCCTCGCTATGCAGGTCTCCAGTACGATTTTGTCGGCATTATTTATTGCTGTCTCAAATTCTAGCGTGAGCTGATTTATGCCGTGGGAGTGTACCATCAAGGAGATATATAGTGTAGTGCCCAACACACCCCGAGCCCCGTGTTCTCGTGCGTCTCCTCTTGCTTGGGAACAACAGTGGACAAAAGTTACTGGTCACTTCTATGCCTCCCTTAACCCTCTCACTGCGATATACAACAGCGAACAGTACAAAAAAGTAACGAGACCCTTTTATATATATATCGACAAGAAAGAGGAAAATGAAGCGTGATTAAAAAAAGGAGTTATCAGTTTCTTTTAAGTAGTACAATGCTCAGAGATACGATCGTAGCTATGGGGAATGAAGAAAGATCCCAGAATGTTTAGTAATTAGTCAACTCACAGGAAATGTGTTAAGTTCAAGTCTGCCTTCGTTGGTCCTTAAGCTGTGACATTTGAACTGTTTTAATAGTACCAGCTCACAATAAACTTAAACAAAAACGTGATAGGTGCACGGATATAAGATTACTTTATGGGGATGTTGAATAGACGTCGATAATGAAGTTAAGTTATAAATGCTCAGGAGGTGTCTAGTGTAGATTAGCCCTCCCTTAACAGCCTTCCAGTATGCTTATGCTCTCACGTAGATATGAAAAGACAAGTACAGTGTCAGCATCAGTATCATTCGTGCAGGATACTGAAAATATACTGTACGTTCAGAATGATTTTTAGAGTGGGAAAGTTGTGAAATGTTCTGATTGACGTATTGTTGAGGTGTTTACCCTAACTTTCCACTTATGTACGTTCTCCAGTGCGGGGTTTCTTCGTCACGCGCTTCCTGGCTCTGTCTGCACCACGAGGCAAGCCAGGTGCGCTAACAACACTCGTGGAAACACCAGAAATGATCGATGTTTCCGGTAAAAAGATTTGTGTGTTTTCTGTCTTTTAATTTGTTTGTGGAAGCGATGGTGGTGTATGGGATTAGTCACGGTGGTAGTTGTGGCAGTGTGTGGTGGTGGTGGTGGTGGTGGTGGTGGTGGTAGTGGTGATCGTGGTGGTGGTGGTGGTGGTGGTGGAGATGATGGTGGTGGTACCTCTATGGGTGGTGGTACTCATGTGACCGTCTTCATACACACGCACACACACACACACACACACACACACACACACACACACACACACACACACACACACACACACACACACACACACGGGTACTATTTCCATGACTAAAATGTACTACTTAAGAGTAACAAGGAGAAAAATATGACGATAAATCATTGAGGTGGCGAGTAGTATGTGATGGTTACATGCATAGGGTGTAGTATGGTGAACGTTCGATGGCTATGGAAGAAAGTTTTAGGATCTTTCAAGACCATAACGAACCCAAACACACGCACCACAACAACACACACTGGTGCTGTACAACGAACAGGTTTATTTTTTTTTCATTGTTGCTCAGCGGTGGGAACGACACGCTAGCCACAAACATGCCTCGGCAGCAGGTGTGGTGTGGGGGTTCATCACGCCACCGGTGTGCTGAGGGTGCAGGGTACAAGTTCTGTCTTTTGCCACCCCTACTTCACTCAATGACACATGACTCACTACTAACTCAATAGAAAGAATGTCACAAATCGCTGACCGATAAAAGACCACAAGAAAACCAATGAACGACAATCAAACCCCATCTGTCTTATTCTCCATGGTCGCCTGTTGGTCACCCAGCCAGCCTTTTTCCTATGGATTAAGGGCTGAAACCACGTCACATGTATTGTAAACAACACACACACACACACACACACACACACACACATACACACACACACACACACACACACACACACACACACACACACACACACACACACACACACGAGATAGATGACTTAAGTATACAAACAAATGGAAAGTCGTGATGAGCGCAGTTGAGAGAAAGGCGAGTTATGTACGTAGTTAGCTGCCAGATTAAGAGGAACAGTATTTCTGGAAAACAGTTGTAAAAATTGAAAACCAAATGCAACGGAGTGAGGTGTGATGCATGTAGATCCCTTGCATGGCGTTTGAGAGATGGTAAAAGTCTGATGATGAAGGTACACGAAAGTTAATTCCAACATGATTCATTAATTTTTCATATATAAAATCATAAGTTCACTTAAGTTCATAACATAGAGCAGCGGGATGTCTTGTCAGTATAAGAGAGAAGATAGTTTCCTGAAGCGCTAAGTCTAAGAGTAGATTAAAACCATAAAAATCACTCTAGCGTTATTGTTTATGGTCATAACTTGAGAATCATAAAAAAAACCCACTTCTGTTGTGCTGAAAGTGTTTGGTCAATCCCAAGTTTTTTAACATGACAATGAAATTCTTAGCAGGTATAAGGATTAAAAAATAAGGAAATAAGGAAAGACGCTTAACATATTAGAAGTGATTAAACAGATGTATGGATATAAAGACGGGGACGATAGGTGGAAATACAAAGGTACGATATTA
>CM035181.1:30011774-30038753 GCA_020233015.1 Callinectes sapidus | reverse complement strand
TCTCTCTCTCTCTCTCTCTCTCTCTCTCTCTCTCTCTCTCTCTCTCTCTCTCTCTCTCTCTCTCTCTCTCTCTCTCTCTCTCTCTCTCTGTTAGATATCGTATTGTTCTAAATGAAATTCCATTGAAGCTTTATACATTGAAGTTTGTTCATAGATTGATGATCCATGTTCTTTCATGAAAAAATATCCTACATTATTCCTGTTTCTTTAAAAAATAACTTGAATATTTCCAAAGACATTTTTAATAATCTCTATTTTCTATGATACTTTCAAAAGGAATAAGAAATTTCGATCTGCATTGTTAAACGTTTTGGCGTCTCATCTCAACTACTTTTATCAAGCTTTAGTGGAAATCATAGAAGGTTTAAAAGAGAATTTCCAGAATTCTGTATCATTACAGGTATAAAAAGAATAAAAAAATAGAGACTGACTAATCATCTATGTGGCCTTTCAAACTAGTCATTATGAAAGCCAAAACGTTTAAGAATGTGAGTCTCAATCTGGCTTCCTCGACTCATCAGTTACACAAAACCATGTATTCCTCTCTACGTATACAAAAAAGAATAAAGTAAAGAACAGAGGTAAGAAAAAAAAGCTTTCCTTTCTTTCAGCAACGGATGCAAATACCTGGCTAATGGCGCACCTGCTCCCGGCACAGGTGAACAAAAAACCCTCTTGAATGCAACAGACGTCTAACTTAATCCACCTCACCACTACTGACAATCTCCGAGGCTCATGCAGTCACCAGTTGTTAGTCAGAATAGAATAAATAAAGACATAATTGTAGTGGACGAGTAACTGCAGATGATCTTAACCCTTCCATTACAAAAGAGAGAGAAAAAAACAGAGAGAAAAAAAAAAAAAAACATTGTAGCCTTAATGCAATTCTCCACTGATGTCTAAAATATAATTAACTTCATGCCACTGTGGTACTGGAGAGGTCAGGAGGCAGGAGGTATTCAGCAATGTACTGGCCGAATTAAGTCAGGGGGAGCGTTTCGCCGACAGACACCCATCAGCTTGCTGTCTTCATCGGGGAAACACATCTGATGAATATTATGCTTATGTGAACAATCCGTTTAATGAGAGGTTACACTGGACAATGTTCGCTTTTCCATCACTACTGTATGCGAGTGAAGAAAGGAGAGTAGGTTATTTCGGTCCGAGGGGCGCCCAGGTTCACGCATGTACTGTACTGGATTCTTGGTAAAAACCTGATGTGCCACCCCTACCATGCTGTTTGGGATTGCTTTTATTGGTTACCATTTTGAAGAAAATTTCCTTGATTTACAGATGATGTGAAATTTTCTGTTATTTTCTATCAAGCAATTTAGTTACAGTTGAGAACTTTCAACAGTCACCTGTTGGTCAATCATAATGCAGTAATTAAGATGAATTTTGCGCTGCATAAATAACTACGTGATTTGTAACTCCCTGATAAGGTGAGAAAACATACTTAACTTGATTAGATGATTTAATGACAGCTAGTTTTGTAATGTAATCGATGCTGTGGTAATGAAAGATTAATAATTCTGTATGCAAATGGGTGATAATCTCAACGTGGAAACCTCCAACACTGCTTAATAGAACGATACTTATAAAGATTTTGTTATGAATCACTATCCTTAACCCTAATCTTTCATGACACTCCAAGGTATCATTATCGTGGACTGCACTTTCAAACATATCATCGCCTGAACTACTTTCAACAGGCTCCGGTGCAAGTTATCAGCGTTAACAAGGATGATTTCATAGTGATAATTTAAACCTATCCTGCATCTTGAATAAAGAGAAGACCCTGTTTTGGTGGCCTTTAGAAAGATACTTGATGAGAGAACCAAGAGATTCAGATTAATGGGATGAGAGGAATATTCAGTCAGTCAGACACGAATACAGACAAATAAGCGAATAAACAAACACACAAACAGACATAGATAAATTAACGAAAAAACATTCAAATAAACACGCAAGTACATAGGGAAGTCAATAGACATGAAACCATACAGACAGATAAACACAAATAAACAGATAGATAAATGCAGACGAAACAAAACAAAACAAAACAAAAAATAAATAAAACAAGACCGACAGAAACAGCCACGCAGCCAAAACAGACGAAAGAAAAGAAAAAAAAAGACGAGAAAACAGGAAGATCAACAGACAGAGAGGCAAGCCAAGACGAGGCTCACAAGGCCGCACCAGCTAACTCCAACCAAACACAAGGGTCGCTGTGGGGTTGGTGCATTCCTCGGCCGCTACCTGATGACTGATGCACCACCACCTGTTGTCCTCAGATCTCGACTCGCCAGAACACTTCGGCCAACAAACACAAGAGTCTCCCTCCGATACTACGATGTTCACTCAGATAATTGTTTGGGAAATGGGGAGAAGGTTTTTTCTTTTCTTGGCTAAAGTAATGCATTTTTTTGTCGTTTTATTGATTTTTCCAAGGCTTAGAGAGAGAGAGAGAGAGAGAGAGAGAGAGAGAGAGAGAGAGAGAGAGAGAGAGAGAAATATATATACCTTTCCTAGCAGTATGGGCATAGCGTTGTCTTGCCCCCGAGAGTAACACAGCTGGCATGTAGGGCGGGCACGGGCATAACTCTTAATCAATTTACCATCATTACAGACTAGAAGGGAGAACTAACAATTTCGCTGAGATGGGAGTACAGAGGATGAGGGGGTGAGGAAGGAAAAGGCGGGGGGGGGGAGGTGGGGATGTTGTGGTGAGGAAGACTGGGAGGAGACAGGGGGGGAGGAGGATGGGGGGGAGAGGAGGGGATGTTGATGAAGTGGGAGGACACAAGGTTAAGAGAAAAAGAAGACTGGATTAGAACGTGAATGAAAGAGGATGGAAGTAATGAGGAGGAGGAGGAGCAGGAGGAGGAGGAGGAGGAGGAGGAATGAAAGAAATGAGAGAGGCTACGTGGTTAAGGAAGTGGGAGGATGAGGAAGAGATTAGAAGATGGGAATGATAAGCAACAGAATTATGACAAAGGACGATAAAGAACAGCAAGGACAGCGGCGGCAGTGGATGTACCCGCGGCGCGCCTCGAGATGAACTGGGGAGATTAGAACTGTAAGGGATACTAAAAAGAGACAGCGAGTGTAAAAAGGAGACGATGTGAAGTTTAGACGTTCACACACACACACACAGACACCTACACAGACACCTACACCTACACACACCTACACACACACACACACATACACACACACACACACACACACACACACACACACACACACACACACACACACACACACACACACACACACACACACACATAGCCTGATAGAGAGAAAGGCATATAAACAGAAAGATAAAAAGGCAAATAGACAGGCATTCAAGAAAAGAAAGAGAGAGAAAAAAAAATAAACTATATGAATGAAGAAACCTTAAAGTGGAGATAACTTTGTAGTGATTGATGAGTGTGGAGATGAGATAGTGATGTTACCGCTGAGGTGAGAAAGTGAATTAAGCAATCCACGTGTAAATGTAACTTTTTTTATCTTATATTTTTTTTTTAGATATCATGTATGAAATGATTCAATGTGTGAGTAGGAATATAAATGAGTCAATATATACATTTAATACTTTCAATACCACAAACAACTTTCAGGCGTCATAAATTACACTAGTTAACAATAGAAAAAAGTAAATGAAGACATAATAGTATTGAATGGTGATTTTTAAAGTTACCATTGCAAATATCATTTTAAAACAACCTCGTAATGGTATCTGAAATAACATCACACACACATCTCGTGCTACCGGAAGAGGTAGGCACCAGGAAACCTCAGACACACTGTATTACATTGGGAAAGAGTGACTGAAAAATAATTAGCAGTATGGCAGAACTTATTTGATAATCCGTAATCATTTTTCCTCCCAGGCAGAGAGTAGACTCGGCTACACACAGCGTCCCTTGCAGTAACTCTTCGCATTTCCCTTCACAGTAAGCACGAGAATGAAAGTGAAGTATCTCGCAACATTTCGCGGGGAAAATATAAACGCCGTAAGATCCATTGAAGAGTTGCATCATGGGCTCATTTGCCAGTAATTACCTATCATTACCCTTACTAATCGGCGACTGAGGCTCGGGGATTACGGGGATTACCGGCGCATCTCTATATCTTGTCGTCTGGGAAAACATTTAATTAAGATCTGATCAACAGGACGGATGAAGGACGATGAAGAGATGAATTTGTCTGCATGATATATTGTTTTTCCCCTTTTATTGGCGCCTAACAGGATGTGGAGGTCGTGGGTTCCTGGCTAATGAAGGAAGGAGAGGATGGGGAGTGTCGATTGAACAAGTTAGGGAGGAGGTGAGGAAGGAAGGGAAGTACAGACAGAAGAAGTGATGGATGAGGAATTACTGTGATTGAACGGTTGGTGTAAAATGTGAGGTCATACTTAGTTGAGATCTGTCAGATAACACTTCCGGGCTGTCTACTACACTGTGGTATACTCGAGTTGCGCATTTCTTTTTATTGACTTGGGAGATAAGCTAGAAGGGCTGGTTTAACATATAGATTAGGAGTGAAAACTTTCCTGTAAGTATCCTGTTTACTTTTCAACATACATATTATTGAAGGGCATTGAACTTGTGAATAGGCAAAGATATACCTCAGACGCTTGTGTTTCAGAATAAAGATGTAAAAGCAATCAAGAAACCGCTTGTGTCTTGGTGAACTTGGCTTGCGCTACCACAATATAAACCAGTAAGCATCCAAAATACACTGAAGCGCTTTAACTTATCAGTCACTCTATTTGTTGTTAATGTATCTTTTGCATTACGCTCCAAATTTGCATCTGGCCCTTTTGTTAAGGTTGAGGAGTCACATGTGTACTATAATATGGCATACTATAGTCATACAGTTACTACCAAAAACTTTAATAAAGATAATGAAAACTCGAAACATCTATCTCCTGGTAACAGTTTTACAGACTAAAGAAAGGAAGTTTGTTTCCGGACATACTTAAGCTCACAAGAAAATAAGGGAAGCAGCAAGAAGCAATTAGGTTTACACTTGGTAGTTCCTGTATGAAATATGTTCACCTGTTTCCATCTGCTAGGTATGTTTCATAACAGAACTGCCACATGAAGTAGTGACGGATTCTTGCAGCTCACCTTAGTTTCTCTCTACTTCTCCGTTACTTGACTGTTATTGAAGAGATGCAAAGCTTCACTCGCTGGTTAGAATATCAAGATGACATCAAAGGAGAAGGTGAAAATGAACTGCTACTTAAAAGAAAATAACTAGATAACAACCATGAAGTATTAAATGCGAATCTATAGGACTTCTCTTTTTGCTCTTCCTAATTATAAATCATAGAAAAAAGAAAAGAGGAATTCATCTTATCCACTCTCACTGGGTACTTTTGTTTGGAAACGAACCAACTTGTTGATAGCCAAACTGAGGTAATTATTTGATATGTAATGAACGTTCTACACTTACCTTAAACTTTAATTCACTAATTTATCTATAAGCAAGCTGTGATATTTACGAGTATTGCCGCACAGTACAGCGTTGCACCAATGAAAAATTATTAATATTCACTGATTTTTCCCCCAAAAGAACACCAAACACATAACGTTTATGCAAATTTTGGAAAACACAGAAATCATCATCACACCTCCAAGCTCCATTTACTTCAAGTCCACCTACTGTTCTCTGAGATCAATAAAAAAAAGAAGTAAATGAAATTGTCAGTCAAAATCATGATGCAAATTCAATGAAGTATGAACACAGCTTTAGTGAGATACAACTACGTATACAAGGAGAACTGAACCTCCGAGTCTCTGGACAACACACGGCATCACATCTGCTAAAGATCACTCGCATTTCCCCTCGCCACTTACCAGACGCCGCGAAGTCATCACTGAATCCATAAAGGAAAGAAGAGAAGAGAAAAAAGGGTCGTCGGGTTCCCATTCTGACGTCACCATTCGATAACTGATCAAGTGTAATGGTATGTCATTATGAAAATTATCTAAATTTAAGAGGTTCTATTATCTTCTTGCATTCTCAACACGTAGCTCGTTTGTATTTTCAGCGCATCCTGCCTGCCTGCCGTCGTCGCCGCCGCCGCCGCCGCCGCCTGCTGCTGCCGCGTCATCCAGGGAGCAGCCGCCAGCAAGGTTAACTATCTCACGTGTGGCCTTGACATCTCTATCAGACATGTCATTATGATGCTCATGTTTTTCTCTTGCAGTGTAACAAAGGGAAAATTAACAAAATTTGCCTTTGGATGATAATGTCAAAATGGAATTTCGTGTATTTGTATCAACCTTAAGTGAGAGACAAGAATGCAAACATAAATAAGAACATTGAAACACACGAGAGGTTGTAGAAAAAAAAAACCCATTAGACCTACACGTGTCATTCCCTGTAAAAAGAATAGAGGTAAAAATCCATCTATCATTCTTTGACATAAACTTGCCTAACTATTTGAAACTCCCTATTGATTTGCCTTTAACAATCTGATTACTAAGTCTGGTCCACAATTTGTGAACAAGTTACTTCCTATGTCTTTTTGAAAATAACTTTGTGAAGCGTAAACAAATTATTTCTTGTACTTCTCAGATTACTGAGAACATTGTGCGCCTTTGTATCCAGATATTCCTATCAGATCTGA
The DNA here is from genome assembly GCA_020233015.1 of Callinectes sapidus. Lineage (NCBI taxonomy): Eukaryota > Metazoa > Arthropoda > Malacostraca > Decapoda > Portunidae > Callinectes > Callinectes sapidus. The sequence goes on along the minus strand of CM035181.1, from coordinate 30,032,107 downwards.
TCTTCTTTTGCCTATTTTACTTCAACAGATGCTAATGTAACGCAATTAGATTATTTTTACTTTTAATATGACGATTTGCTTGTAGTTAACGGCAATTTGAATCGACTTTTTTTCTTTATTGTTGTACCCTTTGCTGCTCTTCTTCATGCGTAGAGAATTTATCTTCAAACCTTATGTGATCATTTTGATGCTGTGAAGAATACGTTTGATATAAGTAAGAACACACACACACACACACACACACACACACACACACACACACACACACACACACACACACACACACAAACAACTGGCATTGATGTCTAACTCTTCGTAACCTTCACTCAAATATGAGTCAGTTAAATATGGTTATTTTTCTTTTTGAAATCATATCATAAGTTCTGGTTGATGAGCTACGTGTAGTATTGAAATATTTTCTCTAATCGTTATTGTGAAATCACTTTCCGATAAACGCTCATAATTACCATAATTTTGGCGTGCGTGTTGCATTACACGTCACTGCTGCACCACACATCAACCCCCCCACCGCCCCCCCCATACCATCACACCCAAATCACCATCTCTTCTCCACCACTTCAACATCACAACCACACTACCATTCAACATGATATTCACACCTGCCCATGGACCACCACCACCACCACCACCACCCTCCATCCACACCAACCCAATACCGCCCAATACCGCCTTTCCCTCGTGAGCCTTTTCGACACACTGTATAGGGCGACATCAGAATGAAATATTTTGACGCTAATGTCCCCCCTCGGCCGTTCACCGAAGCAGCACCTCTCTCTCTCTCTCTTTCTCTCTCTTTCTCTCCGGATGTTATAACGAAACACTTCACGGGTTCCGGTCAGAGTCGTGAGTAGCGTTGTGTTACGGTGCGTTTATACCTACTATGTTACGGACGGGGGCGGGGCGCTGGGGATTTATTGTTTCACGTGTGGTCTGAGTGGGGGTTGCGGTGGGACGGGTTGGGAGATTGGGGGGATGGGGGACACGTTGGGGTAGAGGGTAGGGGGTTGGGAAAGGAAGAGGGACACGGGGGGGGGACGCTAAGGGAGAGGGCGTGGATGGTGGACAGGGAATGACAAGGGAGGGAGGGATATGCACCCAATAAACAGCGCAGGGAAAAAATGAGGGGGAGGAGTCGATATGAAGAGATAATGACATGTATATCGGAGCTTCCTTCATAGCGACGATCACTGACACACTCGCACACACGCACACGCACACACACACACACACACACACACACACACACACACACACACACACACACACACACACATCAATTTTACCCATTTCTATACCCTCACCATCTCAACCACTACCACCACCACCACCACTACCATCACCACGCACCTCCACACCGTCATACCCACCACCACACCACCACCACCACCACCACCACCACATGCCCACCGCCGGCCAGGTAGCGATGTGAGGCAATCATTAAGAGCTACTGGCGAGTGGGGAGGAAAGGTGGGGGTGGGGAGGGGGAGGAAAGAACGGCACGGGGGGAAGATAATGGTAACCCGCCTGCTGATCATGGGCCGTAAACACAACGATGTATTGCAAGGTGTGTGTGTGTGTGTGTGTGTGTGTGTGTGTGTGTGTGTGTGTGTGTGTCAGCTGGTGTCTAGGTTATCATTCCTAATATACTTAATCTCTCTCTCTCTCTCTCTCTCTCTCTCTCTCTCTCTCTCTCTCTCTCTCTCTCTCTCTCTCTCTCTCTCTCTCTCTCTGGCATCTAATTAGTTTTCTATCATCTTAATCATTCATTTTTCTGTAATTAAGTAAGTTAGTACTCTCACGTAACTGGTTAACTCGCATCTCGTTTGTTTCACCCTTGCGTGTTTTCTGAATAACTAATGAGTCAACCAGGTAACTAAATACGTAGACAAATGGATGAATGCATAATTAGTACATGAATATCACAATAGCCGAACACATAACGACCTCATAGATTAAGTGACTGGTTAAATGACTAACTAAGTGACAGTATCATTGACCGACTGGTTTAATGACTGACTAAATGAATGAAGGAGTGAATGAATGAACTAAGAAATGAATTCACATCCACCAAGCAAAGATGGGCAGTGAAAGTAAGTAGGCAAAGGAAATTAAATTGTGAAACATCTCACTTATAATGTGACGGGAAAAAAATGTCATGGTAAGGATGATGATATACTACTGATTACTTCAGTTTAGGTATTGTTCATTTAGATTTTGTTTAAAGATTAAGTTGCATTATTTTAGGTTAGGATGCGGTACGTGAAATTACAGTCGTTAATTTTGATTAAGTTACGCTATGTTACGTTATTTTAGATAATGATAGGTAAATTTAACTTATCTTGATTAAGATATTGTATGTTGGGTTAAAACTATATTACTTTGGTCCAGTAATTTTCTTAGTTAAGTCACAGTAACTTAACTTTCCCTCGATTACAGTAGATAAGACAACGTAGCGTTAGATTAGGATAGACAAGGATTGTTACGGCAGGTTAAGTTGTATACAAAATGTTCCTTTTGTCTTTTCCTGCCGTTTATTCATTTATTATTATTTTCCTCCTACACCCTCTTGGCAGCGGGCAGGACAGGACAAACAAAGATCAGAGGATAGCCAGACGGGACGGCCCGCCAGCAGGCAGCCGCGCCTGACACGACCCACCAATCACTCCGTCATCAGAGTAGCGTCCTGTTTACCCTGGCGCCAATTACTGAGGGTAAACATAGGGTAGGAAGACCATCTCTGTTGACAAGGGACGTGGTCGGGCCTAGGGAACCATCAGGAAGAACGGAATGAAATTGTGGGAAACTGAGCTAAAAAAATATAGGCTAACCCCTCATACTTAGCAGTCCCTTGGTCATTTCATTTTGTTCACTGGCCCAGCAATTAAGTGAATTAAATGTACGAGAAAATGACTCAATTGTGTGTGTGTGTGTGTGTGTGTGTGTGTGTGTGTGTGTGTTTAAATTTACTCTTGTTAATCGGACGAGATAACATCTTCTATGACAGGGATTAAAAAAAAAAAAAAAAAAAAAACACCTTATAATCACACCAATGTGTCCCTCCTCACTAAGAAGTCTATTGCAGAGTGAACAGAACAGAACATACGCACACACGCACTAACACACACGCACTAACACACACACACACACACACACACACACACACACACACACACACACACACACGGAGTAAGTCAACACCAGGAGAAGGCTTAACAGGAGTGGTGGACCTTAAAGTCTAGTTATCGTTCACCAGATGGATTTGACAATGAGTTCATCGTTTACACAGTCACTGAAGGCCATCGTAAATGCATTCATATCATTTATACTCAGTCACTCATGCAGAGATTTAGTGCACGCTTCTGTACGTTCTTGTTCATTCCATATTCAGTTACGAGCACATCATTGTCAGTTTACGGCTGTGCAAATCACGAATATGGAACGCTTTCTCATATCCTGTGACTCACTCTTTTTTTGTGCAGTCACGAACTATAACATATGAATGCCAGTCTGAACGAGAGGTGGCGACAATCTGGACTACGCTTGGTTCCTGGCTGTACTCCTCAGTGTGTACACCTCAACAGGTTAGTCCTTCTATTGATTGATACATATCTTACTTTCTTAAAAATACATATATCTTTTTTAGTCATGCGTTATTCTATTATTTTCCCAAGAAATAGTGATTTTCTAGAATTTCACCCATGCAAATTTTTTTTATCTATCTATCTATCTACATATCTATTTATATCTATCTATCTATCTATCTATTTATTTATATCTATCTATCTATCTGTACATCTCTCTATATATACACACAAGAAAAATTGGTTGCTGCAAGAAATATGTGACTTTTCAAAATACATTCCACGCTGTAAATAAATGAATAAACTTGAAAGGAGAGAAAAAAATATCATTAGGTATCATCTATGACAATGGTACTCTGTTTTCTTCAGTGTAAACATCCCATGCACATATCACCCTTTTTTATTTTATTTTTTTCAGATTCACATGAAACTTCTTAAACTTCAGAGTTTCGAAGACCAGAGATTTATCAGAGGACAAACAAACAATTCCTTGGTGTCTCACATTCGTTAATTACTGTTCTTTCTCTGTGCAGCCAAGCGGGGCCATGATGGACCATTCAATTCTCATCGTGTTTGATCGTGGCTTTGTTATTACTCTTCACCGATTTCTTTCTCGTCTCCACGGAGAGAACAACTGCCTCCAACAATACTATGACGCCACTTTTAATAGCCTCCGTAGTCTCCTGTCCGAGTTTCTCCACAGTAGCGTGTTGCGTCCACATTTATACTGCAGAAGGAACGTTGCCATTAATGTGTCTCGTGAGTCTGGTTATCCATTATATAAGCCTTGTCTTCTTTGTGTGCGTTCACGTGTTCAGAGTCTCAATTCAACCAAAGACAAGTGCAGATAGATTACTGAATATTTTACTCGCCATCTTTCTCTTTTCAATGTACGATGCGAGGCAGGTAGTGGGTTGCCTGTCTGTGGTCGCCTGGTGGTCGCGGCAGTACAGGTAAGTGGCGGTCATGAAGGATTGTTGGTGCCGCTACACGACCACTCCGCCGCACATCAAATAGATCGCTCTATTACCAACGGATCCCTTTAACTTCAATCGTGTCCATCTGATCAATAGATTTCAAACAGCGATGACGGATTTTGTGTGTTGTCCGTTCAGTGTTTGCTCAGCAGGATTGTTAACCCTTTCACTGATGAGGGATTGATTTTTTTCCCATGATCACATACCTTTTTTAACGTTTCATTTTGTGGCAAGGATCTTTAAACTTTTAAACGAGTTTTCTCACGATTATCTAGAACTTTATATAATATTTTTGTATCAGTTAAAAAAAGAATGAATATATGCACATACAAGGAATAAAAATAATGATAATACCAAACTTTCCTTTTCAATGTTTTCCTGTTTCATATGCACCAAAACGTATGAATGATTTTTTCCGCTACTATTTAGTACTTTCGTAAAACACTTTCTGAACAAAATTAACCTGCAGTTCTCTAATTTTCTGTGGCTGTAAACATTGCTCTTCCCACCCCACAGCTCTCTAAATGTTAACAAAGAACTATCCACCTGGAATATACATAGCTAAGAAGCATTTGACCGAGAAATCTTACAACGTGGGGAATAATAATCAAAAGTCGTGAGGGTGAAAAATCCGATGTGATAACAATACTAAATCCCTACTGACAGATCCTGCCCATGTTTACTTTATTTTTATGCATATGACAGCACGTGGATGTGAGGAGCGGAACATTGACTGAAGCTATTGGTGCTTATGGTCTGCTATGTTATGTTAAATTGGATTGGACTGGTAGGTGAGAAAATAGAAAATGCTCAGAAGGATAAGTGTCAGGAAAAAGGGATATTCCTGAGGTATTACTGTATTATGGGTGAAAGAAATATCTACGAGTGAGTTCAGGAGAAAAAAATGCCAAACGTACAGGAAGCAAAATGTCTAAAAGGAGAACATATCCAGAAGTGAGTAAAAGCCGAAAAGGAAAAGAAAAGAATGAAAAGCCCAAAAGGAAAAGAAAAGAATGAAAAGCCCAAAAGGAAAAGAAAGAGAGATATCATGATGATTGAATAAGTCAAAAAGAAAAATGACCGAAAAGAAAAAAAATATCCACGAAAAATGAGGAGCCGCCGTGGTACAGTGGAACCGCTTGCGCTTTGAGGGCCTTGGGATCCCTGAGCGCATGGGTTCGAATCTTGGCTACGGTGTGAGTGGAGATTGGGCGTCCACTCGGGGTAACGGTTCCCAAGTAGGTGGGCTTTCAGCTAGGAGGTCTCCATTGGATGATCTCCTTTGGCCCATAAATTCCCACAAAAAGTCCAGATTGTTTAAATAGAAAAATGAATAAATAAGGAAAGACTAGTTGAATAGGATCAAGGACGCCCCCCACCCGAAAAAAAAAAAAAAAATCAATGGAAAAAGAAATACACATTCACTAAAAACAGCAACAATAAATAAAACAAACAAAAAACTATATATTACAGGCAAAAATTCCACACTCAACAGTTCCCAACGTTAAAAAACAAAACAAAACAAAACAACCGCACACAAAAACAAACAGACATGAATGAATGAAAGAAAGAAAAAAAACAATAATACACATGACAAACATACAATGAACACTGACCTCGCATAGCTGGTATTGTACTCAGAGATATTATACGGTACGAGAGAGAGAGAGAGAGAGAGAGAGAGAGAGAGAGAGAGAGAGAGAGAGAGAGAGAGAGAGAGAGAGAGAGAGAGAGAGAGAGAGAGAGGCGATACACTCTACACTTCCGGCCACCGTGTTGTCCTCCTCCTCCTCCCCGCGGTCCAGCCAGCCAGCCAGTGAGTGTCCAGCGGCGGAAATATCACATCATTGCTACAAATTGAATCCCAAAGTAAATTTCCGTTATTTTGCAAACATTTCCCGCCCGACTGCTTCCAGGTTTCCGCCATCACCAGATTCCAGGATGGGCTGTGGTGTGTGTGTGTGACTGAGTGCTGGAAACTGGATCTGGGCTTTGATAGGAGTACAGTACATCTCTCTCTCTCTCTCTCTCTCTCTCTCTCTCTCTCTCTCTCTCTCTCTCTCTCTCTCTCTGGTGATGGGAGGAGGAGGTGGGAGGAGGTAAGGCACTGGGTTGCATCGCCTATCGCATATTGATCGGAGTCAGAGCGCAGCCTCCAGGAATGCCGACACGTGTTGTCTTGCCTTTGATAATGAGCGGCAGGCGACTGGCCCTCTTCATCTTAATGTTTACACGAAATCTCGGTGGAAGATGCTGCCTAAATTAATCTTACAAACGAATCTTTAGACCCGCAAACACCAACGAAAAGTGAATGGAAACAAGTACATAAGATTAAATGAAATAAGATTAAGTTAATTCTATTACTAATTTACGAAATATCGGTGGAAAATGCTGCCTAACTCAGTCTTACAAACATACTTTAAGACACGCAAACACTAACCAAAAGTAAATGAAAATAAGTACATCAGATGCAATGTAATAAGATTAAGTTAATTTTACCAGCAAAGAAGAAAAGAATCTATTACAGTGAAACACGAAACGACGCTGTATATGTTTGAATAAGATAGAATAACACTAGTAATTCTTTTAGCACAATTGAAACAAAAAAAGGTGAATTATTCCAATGTCATTAACTTTGTACATCCTCTCCCTCAATCACACACAAATATAAAGTAATTTTAATATATTTATCTAGCGAAATACTGATATGTATCCAATATTCATTGAATATAGGAGAGAGATAGAGAGAGAACATCCTCAGTTTCTCTATCTCTCAGTCTGCAAAAAAAAAGAAAAAAAGAAAAAAAGTCTCGAAAAAAAAAGAAAACCCAATTAACAAAAAGCTTGGTGTCATAATTCCAATGTAAATATGATAATAGTACATAGCTGATTTTTGAGTGACATTTTTGAGTATGTACACAGAATAAGAACAGCAAAAATGTTTCAAAACGAGTCGACATTTAATACATTAATATATTTGTTGGCATATGCATTCTTTTCTTATATATTCATGAGTACATAATGCATGAATTCCCAAATTACTCTCAGATCATTTCAGAATTATAATTTGCATAATATTCTTCCTTCTAGACATGCATTTTACCATTAGCAACAATGAACACTGATATACGACTTGTTTCATATTCTATTCTTATCCCATTTTTCATACAGGGTGGTTTTGTTATTATTATTGTTATTACTGCCGTCGTCGTTACTGTTGTTGTTGTTGTTGTTGTTGTTCCTGTTGTTGTTGTTGTTGTTGTTGTTGTTGTTGTTGTTGTTGTTGTTGTTGTTGTTGTTGTTGTTTTAATTGTTGTTATTGTTCGCGGTGTTTTGTTGTTGTTAAAGCTTCTCTTTTTTCTTTGTTTCTTGTTGTTTTTTTTGTTCCTAAAACTTTCTTTTGTATTATTATTATTATTATTATTATTATTATTATTATTATTATTATTATTATTATTATTATTTTTATTATTATTATTATTATTATTATTATTATTATTATTATTATTATTATTATTATTTGTTGTTGTTGTTGTTGTTGTTGTTGTTGTTGTTGTTGTTGTTGTTGTTGTTGTTGTTGTTGCCGTCATCGCCTTTTAGGGTTTTGTTTTCGTTTTACTTATTGTTTTTGTAATTCTCATTCTCTTCTTCCTCCTCCTCCTCCTCCTCCTCCTCCTCCTCCTTCTCCTCTTCTTCGTTGTTTTACCGGCTCTCGCTTCCTTTTTCTTTCTGAGATGCTTCAACATTCTTTTTCTTTGATCTCTATGTCTATCTACCTGTGGCAGAGAAAGAGAGAGTTTTCGTGCTGCTGTCACATTTCCATCTCTATTGAAAATTGCCTTTGATTCCTAAAAGTTGTTAGCGTGGATTTTTATCGTGTCTTAATAATTTCATCACTTAAGCCTCTTAAAAAAACTTTATCTTAGCATTTCTTTCGCAAATAGTTATCTTCAATTGCTTACATTGTCCTTTCCTATTTTTTGTGGCTCCACCAACATGCATGAATTTTTTTTTATCGACCTTCTACATTTCTCTTGATGTTCCAGTTACCCCTTCAGCATTTGGACGTGTTTTTATATCTACTCTGCTTATTATTTGGTGATTTTATACAGCTTCAGAAACTCACATGGGAATTGAAATAGTATAGACTCTGACAAATAATCTTCTGAACACCATAGACCTTTCCTGATGTCAAGAAAATCGTTTAATCACACACAAACTCGTGGTAGAAATGTATCTCAGTACTGAAGGGGGTAAGAAAAGAAAGGAAAAACTACTGATCTTTCTCCGTGATTTCGCAGTGAGTAGGATTCGAACCTACGCGGGAAGATCCCATCTGATTTCTAGTCAGACGCCTTAACCACTCGGCCATCACTGCTGTATTTCGGCAGCGTTGTGTATACTTTCTCTGCCTTTTTTGCTAGTGTTTAGGTTTTTTTCGTCTTCATCGTCTTTTTACTCTTTGCTTGTGTTTTCTTCTGCCTCCTTTTTTCCGTCTCTTCTTCCATTTATACTTTCTATGCCTTTTTGCGAGTGTTTAGGCTTTCTTCGTCTTCATCGTCTTTTTACTCTTTGTTTGTGTTTTCTTTTACTTCCCTTTTTCCGTCTCTTCTTCCATTTCCACATCTTTCTCTCTTTACAGACACCCAAGCTACTTCAACTGAACCTATCTATACTTATGTCGCTTTTTGATCCACATACACACACACACAAAAAAAGAAGCAAAAACCCAACATACATACATACAAATATAATACTGCAGCTGCTTCTCGATACATCTCCACCTCTTCCTCCTCCTCCCTCTCCTCCAGTACCTTCCCCCACACCCCTCCCCACCTCCCACCTCTTCTCCCGAGCCGCAGGTGTGGTACAAAAGGGTCAGGAGGAGGAGTGTACCCGATACTGGTAATTAGCAGCAGTATGGATCACGGGCCGATGATTATAACCGGATAATTACACCACAGTATTCCCTCCCGGCATTTCTGGGACGTCTGGCTCCGGGAAGAAAGGTGAGCGTTGCTGGAGGCATGTGATGGAGACAGTGTGTATGTGTGTGTGTGAGAGAGAGAGAGAGAGAGAGAGAGAGAGAGAGAGAGAGAGAGAGAGAGAGAGAGAGAGAGAGAGAGAGAGAGAGAGAGAGAGAGAGAGAGTGTTCACAACAGAGACTAACAAAAATTATTTCCATTCATCGTAAGAACACCAAGGGATTACCTTACGTTAGTGCAGATGATTGCTTTACAGTCGATTAGTCAAATGCAGTAAGAAGATATGTATATGTTTTAAACGTAAGTTGTATGTAGAATAACTTTTTTGTCAAACGAAACCAAATAGCCCGTGCATTGGGCCGTTAATGTATATATCCTTTACCTTCTAATAATACCAATGTCTGACAGTTACAACTCTGAAGACAAGTGGTCAGACTATACTATGATGAAAATATCATGGCTCATTGTAAAACAAATTTCAAACTATTTTTCCTTGATGTTGTCATGAGATCCTGCTTCTTATAGTTCTTTTTTACGGTTAGTTTTTCCTGTGTAATTATTGCAACATAGATAACACTTATCTCCTCAATATATAGCAAATTAGTGTTTCCTTTGAGGATTTTCATGCCACAAGTTTTCTTTCCTTTCTTTCCTTGCAAAGCAGACTGAAGGGGATAGATCTCTTTTACAATGATGAGTTTCTCCCTTTACATCAGATAACATAGTTTATCATAGCCTCATAATAGTCAAGAGGCCTGATGCTGTTTATTTTTCTTTTGTGCTTTTTTGCATTCCTTTGTGTTTCTTTGTCAATTCTCATTGGCTGCAAGTTAAAAACGACATTGGTTTCAGTGAACCATAATCCCACAAATGCTCCCCAAGAGATGTATTTTTTAGTTGTGTTAGTCTCCTTTTATCGGCGGCGTTTCGCAAGTCACAAGAGCGGTGTTCTTCCGCAGTGTTCTTCCGTCAGGAGGAGCGGGGCAATCCAGCCTGACCGTCAGTCAACCTCCCACCGGGACGCTGTTGGTCACACGTCTCCTTCTCATGTTTTTGCCATCACCATTCTTGTTCTTCCATTCCGTGTTCGATTTGAATTTCCCGTTGTAATCCTCTTTGACAGTTTTATTTCCTGGATCCTTGTTACTTGTCCTGCCACTTTAATCTGCGCTTTATGGCTTCCGCCTCCAGATGTACTACACTTCTCGTATCTATCCATTCTGTAGTTTCCAGATATTGATTTCTTAAGGACTTGCTATCTGCATTCGATTTACACGTTCAAATGCAGTTGTCGTTTCTCGATTCTTTAGTGAAATAAACCGGTTACTGCTAATCTTGAAAGATGTTCAGTTACTAGTAATATCAAAAGTATGTAACTTGTTTAGTATTGCAGATGGCAGCAGAGCAATTTTATAATGGGGGTAGTAGTGACGCTACACATCAAGATGCATCTTATCCTCAGCAGTCAGTTCTGGAGATCAAGAATAACGTCTTACGAGTAAATAAGACCCAGTACTCGTTGGTCTCGACTCTTGCTGACAAAACACATTTAGATGACCTTAATAAGTGGCTCATTAATTAAGCAGTGTGATAAAAAAGTAAGGAAATAAAAATCACGAAATCATGAAAAAATAATCCTTCAATAAATACGTGAAAGGAAATCCCTCGCCCCCCCCCCTAAAAAAAAGAAAAGAATAAGCATACTGAAAATCTTGATAAATTTTTTCAAGAACAATATCAAATCCATTCATATCTAACCTTATATAAAAAAAAACCCAATTTCTAAAAAAATAAGAGCTGAGTCACTTTTGCATGACGACACCTTGCCTGCTACACCTGCCCACCACGCTCCGTAGTAACCAGGCGCCCGTGCAAGTGTCATCCTTCCTTTCAATATCCTGAACACTGGCCAACACCGTCCCAATCGTGTAAGCAGAGCACAGACCACTCCGCACCATCCGTTCACAGCCTCACCATGTTGACACGTTAAAAATCCTCACTTCATTTTGTATGGTCTGTTTTTTGTCCGGATGTTGAGATGTAGAACTGTAGCGAATTGTGTGTGGGTGTATGGTTAGAGAGAGAGAGAGAGAGAGAGAGAGAGAGAGAGAGAGAGAGAGAGAGAGAGAGAGAGAGAGAGAGAGAGAGAGAGAGAGAGAGAGAGAGAGAGAGAGAGAGAGAGAGAGAGAGAGAGAGAGAGAGAGAGAGAGAGAGAGAGAGAGAGAGAGAGAGAGAGAGAGGAATAGAGAATAGGATGAGAGATGGATGGCAGACATGCAAGTTGAGAAAGTGAGCAAGTTTCCCACCTTCCCTTCCTTCCCTCACCTCTGCCACCTCATCCTCCCCCGCACGGCGACGCCCAATAAATGTTCTCGTGCGGGTTGGTGGTGTCCGGACGCCCGCCCTCTGACCTCAGCTTCCTGTTGGCATGCCTTTAGGGCCCGGACACCCGAAAACCCTGCTCTTCTCTCCCCTTACTCAGTTATTCTCTCTCTCTCACTCACTCACTCACTCACACTTCCTTCATTGCCGCCCCTCTTCTGTTCCTGCCACCCGCCCACTTCTAATGCAATGTGGAGCAATGTGTGTCCCGCGCCTCCCACGCTGAGTGTTGCGGCTCCTCCGTGTGGACAGGACAGGTGTGGTGGAAAACAGGAATGGTGTGTGGTTTATTCCGTCACCTGCTGTCCCTCCCCATTGTAAAGCCGCCACCTGTCTCACGCCGGGAGGATGCGAGGACAAGAGTGAAGTTTCATGCAGAACGAAAGATGATATGTGAGGTTCTGTTCCTTGATATACACGAAAAGGATGGCATAACTTAAGGCATGTAATCTATGATGGTACTAAAATTCCTGGAGTGACTAGGGGATGTGAAAACACGAGTGATGTTTGATGAAAAGGAAAAGTATATGTATATTTTCTTTTTTCTTTTTGTTTTTTGACGTTAACGAAAAGAATTAAAATATTCCATAATGAGATATGATGATATATATTACATTTGCTAAACTGATAGACGAGGAGAGAAAATTAAGACTTCAAGCCAAATGGAAATGAAAGGAAAAAATATTATGAAATTATATTATATTACACAATATACAAACAATGATTCATCTTACAAAAATCGATGGAAATTCAATGTCCTGTACAGCCGCACTTCAAGACAATAAACAGCGGAAGGATACACAACGTTATGCATGAAATACTTGTGAGTTGAGAGTCGAATTTTAACGAAGCAATATTAGTATGCATTTATGTGCGGCAATTATGAGAGTGGCAGCAGGACCACACACCGTATCAGATCAACGCATCAACACTCCCCCCCCCCACCCCCACCATTAGACGCAGCTTGAGAGGACACGCCATAGTTATTTGAATGAGTCTTATCAGTTTTAATTTTCTCCCTTTGCATTTACTTGAAAAATTTATCTATTTAAATTTGTTGCACGTTATTCATCTTATATTTTCTTTTTCATTTGTTTCCCGTCCTCTGCATGTGTGTCTGTCAGTCTCCGTTTCTCAGTTCTGCTACGTATTTCATGAGCCAGTCGTAAAAAGAAGAAGAAAAAAAACATAAAACTTTTAATCAAATTTTCATAATCTATGTTTTCTCACTGGCAAAATAGATAAAAAGAATCTTTGTACAATTTCATATAACAATTCAAACATTTTTTTTTTTCAGCTGACGCAAAACAGTTAATAATTTTATTCTGAATGTGGTCCAACGTTCAAGCATAACATCAGGACGACTAGATTACTCCTCACTCCAGTACCAAATGACGCCTAAACATCGGAAGTCGTGAGTACTGCAGACCACAAGGGTGGGGTGAGGCGAGGCGTGGCGTGGCGTGGCGTGGCGTGAGAGGCATCTGAGGGGAAGTGACCGAGGATGTGATGCTTTTAAGGGAACGCGGGAGGTGCACTATGGTTCTTTAGACGTCATTAATGTGGCACTCGTAAGATGTGGGGAATAGTTTCGATAGACATTCAGGATAGAAGAAAAATAAAGATTGCAAGTATCATGGTGATGTAAAAGAGGGAAATAAACCTGTGCTTAAAGTATGTGTATGTACATGGAATGGGCAAAGGAATAAGGAGAACTACAAATTCCAGAGAAAAAAGAACAAAGATAGAGAGAGAGATAAAAAAAAAACATTACCAAAAAGGAAAGCAAAGATAACATGACAACAACAGCACAAAATTACACAACATAACATTGGACAATAGAACACAACACAATACACCACAGCATAGCATACCACACCATAGCATAGCATAGCCCATCTTCCCATTAACACACACACACACACACACACCCATCAGTCACTCGAGGAAATTAGCGTTATAGGTTACATCCGCCAAGTAGCGCGGGCCGCGGCGCAACAAAGCGGGGTTATAGCGCCTTACGGAGCTAATAACGCAACAGCCTGCAGGTGCGACACTTCACTTACTCCTTAATTAAGGGTAATGTGGGAAAAACTCCTCCAACCACCACTGCTGATATTCGTGTTTATTTTTGCACCCCTTAAACTATTGTGCAGCCGCAGAGAGAGAGAGAGAGAGAGAGAGAGAGAGAGAGAGAGAGAGAGAGAGAGAGAGAGAGAGAGAGAGAGAGAGAGAGAGAGAGAGAGAGAGAGAGAGAGGGTGGGGGAGGGGGGAGGGGGGAGAAAAAGAGCGCAGATAGCAACCACAGTGGAATACCGGCAAGAACAGCAAGTCATTTATCAAGAATCTCTGAGGAAAACCACAACTGGTTATTGAGTGAAAACAAAACTACTGCATTTTGCCGAGAGAAAACTATATATAAAAAGAAAAAGAGAGAGAGTGAAAAATAGATATGTTGCAATGAATAATAAGCAGTTAGAAAATTATAAAGCTGTAAAAGAATGGAAAATATATATCCATTATGAAGGATATACTGTAATAAAGAAACGTTGGAAAGTGTTAATGTGATAATAAGGTACTGGAGATTCGACAATAATCCCGAAAAGATTGTAAAAATTGCTCTCTTAAAAGTCATTACATGAAATTTGAGTCTTATATAAATAAAAAAAAAAAAAGTCCTCCCAGAATAACATCATCAATACACATAACAATAAAAGCCTCCAATTTCATAAAGTAATTCGCAGCATTAATTACTTTTATCTTTCGTGGAATAGTGAGTGATATTCATCTTGGAAAAATAGTTCATAATTACACACTTCAAAAAAAAGAAATAATAAAAAGAACCCTCAAAAGTACTATGTAAGCAAATAAAACAAACAAATATCAAGTCTGTGTTGTGGAATGAAACCTTATTTCTATAATGGTGGGAAAATAACATCCCATCCCAGTCAGCAAACACAAAAGGCATTGCGCACGCACATGCTCACACAAGCACAGTTATGCCTCAAAGGTCTCCTCTCCCCACCAACATACTCATCCTAAACAAACAAACAAACACACACACACACACACACACACACACACACACACACACACACACACACACACAAACACAAACACACTATCCTCTGCTTCAACCTCCACTCCAAACAACACACAACTAACAAATTACAGTGACACAAGGTAATTTGCGGCCAAGTAACTGACCTGAACAGTGGCGAGATGAGCGGCGGCGTGGTGGTGAAGGTGGTGGCAGCTGAGGAACTGCTTGCCTTTGCCCATGTGTTTCTCTACCCCCTTGCATCTCTGTTTGCATGCTGGGATGATAACAGCTTGTTTTATCCGGTTGTCTCGCTGACTTCCTGATAGTTAGGATAATATGGTGGATGTGTACGTGTTTGGATAAGTGTCTGGTGAAGTAAATGCTTGTCTGGTAAACTTGAAAGCAGTTTTACGCTCTTTGTGTGATACCAGTACCGCTTTTCCGCCTCAATCATCTTGCAGCACCGTTTATGTGAAATTTTTGACGGTTTTGTTGGTGTTTTTCGCAACTTGCTACCTTTATGGCCGACCAGTTTTCTACTTAACTGATTATTTGCTTACTGACAGGGCGGCTCATTACCCGTCTAATTACCTGCTGCTTGACTACCTCAGAGGATGTTTAGCTCGTTACCTTGTCAGTGTTCGTCAACTTGGCATTTTAGAATTAGCTGTCACGATAAATACCAACTTGTGGTAATGCATCACCGTTGACTTGACGTGTTCTCTCATTTAGTTTTTTGTTCTTATTTTTATTCATGATATAACCGGCTTGTTAAGGATTAGATAGAAGGTCCTTGAATACTTGGAACATTTGAGGAGGACATTTCAAATTTTTGTGTTTACACTCTACTCGTTTTCATGAGATGACGCGATGCATGCAATCCTGAACCGAAGAAGAGATGCTTTAAAAACACGCTTTGGCTTCAAGTTTGCAGTAATGTACGGCAAAAAATACATAAGATATCGATCACCTTTCGGACTAGGAGAGAGAAACACGACAGGCGTGCGAATGAGACACAATTCACATCAGTACACATAAGAGAGGTGGAAAGGCACGCAGAGCATTTTATACAGAGGACTATTACTCGTATACCTCTGATGATAAAGAACAGCGAGTAATGCAACGCTGCGGTGATTAGTCTGAGAATGAAAGACCATGCAAAGAAAGGACCTGAGGAAAGTCACACCTCATATTAACATTCTTGCCGAGGTCTAACAACACGGAGGTATTATGGCGGCATAAAGAGTGTAGAAGAGGTCAGAGGGGCCACATGTTGATACTCCTGCCCCGATTCAATGTGTTACTGTATGCAAAGACACATTCAATCTTTTTTGTATCTCCTCTTTTCTTGATTTTTTTTTGTTCTCTTTATTTTCACTGATAATGCTCCAGTCTAAATTATTTGACAGAACTGGTATGTTTCATGTAAAATTTGCCACTGAAAAATATCTTGAAAATAACATGAGTATTTTTCTCTATTTCACGTTGTTTACTTTTATTGGACCGAGTGTGTGAGTTTGAAATTATCGTTTACCAAAGTAAAAATCATTCATAAAAAAGCATTTTTAATAAAAAACGATGAAAATATATTAAGACCAAAATGATAAAGTAATTTATTTTGTGAAGATATGGAAGATAGCAAAAAAAAAATAATAATAATAATAAATAAAAAAATAAATAAAAAAAATAAAAAAATAAAAAAATAAAAAATATAAATAAATAAAAAATAAATAAAATAAAATAAAATAAATAAATAAATAAATAGAATAAATAAATAGATGGACAGCACGGACTGAGGCTTTCAGTGTTGAGAGAAAGTGTGTGGAAAGCACACTGCTGTGCCTCAGGAAGCAACTGCCGCCGTGTTGCTTGGAACTTATTTATTTTTTCTAGTGCAATTTGTAAATGAATGAATATGAGGAAGTAAAACCATATCTTCATCTCTGAAGAAATATAATTTCAACAGTAATTTTGCTTTAACAGCCAATTGAGACAAACAAATTAGACTCTATGAAAAATAAGAGAATAAGCAAAACACTTAGTGTGAAGAGATATGATTAATGTTAGAATAATCCCCGGCTCAACTAAATATACAGGCAAGACGCTACAACAGTTATTTTGAGTTGCTAAGGATATCAAGACTGAAGGATTCTCAACCAGGTTTATAAAAAAAAGTAGATTTGAGGGAGAGATGATCGGAGAGGACAGGAAATAATCTGACGAGAGAAGAATTTCAAGGGTTCAGTTTATCATTTAAAATTAGTCTTCTCACTCACTCTCTTAACACTAATATATTACAAGGGATGCAGGATAGTCACGTGATTGTGTAAAATCTTCAATAAAAATATATATACTGAGATTTACATTGAATTAGAAACACTTTAGGTATAAAGCTCATGAAGAGTATATAAAAAGGGTGTGATAGAGCTGATGCAATGAATATACATGAAATTTTTCTAGCAAACTTGATTACTGTAAGCATGATAGGGCACAAAACGTACAATTTTTCGTAATTTTGAACGCCTGAATCATAGTACAGGAAATAATGACGTTTGGAGAGTAGAGTGTAGTGGTGTGCAATGATAGAAAATTACACACGATACCCCTTCCTTGCAAAATACCACACAGAGGAAGTCAAGCACGTTGTTAGGCAGCTCGTGGCTGTCACCTTGAGGGAGGCTGAGTGCGGTGGTCTGCAGTTATCTTTACTCGGTATGCATTTACAAACATGTAATGTGATTTTACTCTTGTGTTAATAGGAATGATTCTAGTAAAGCGATCACAAGATTAAACAGAATGAATCTTGTTAGAGGAGGTGATGGTGGTTATAGTGGCGGTGGTTCAGACAAACAAGGAAAAGTAAAGAAAGTTGCAGTGATCCTTTGCTCTCCATGTTTACAATCCCTAAAGGTGTGTTGTTGCAAGGCAACACTTAACTTACTGGTTCCTTGTCACCTATTGTGTGGTTGGTTCATTGTAGGAAGGACTGAATGTATTAATACACTTTATCTTCCTTCTTGTCTAACACCTGAATGGCAAACTGGTTGGCAATTTGCTTGATTGTTGTTTGGCTGCATCATTTGTTAGCTGACTAAAGATCCATGTTAGTTTTACTTCTTGACTGTGAATAGGTGGCTGGCTTCATTACTCTTTGTATAATTGATAGCCTGTTAATTGGCCTGACAGACTGGCTAGATGGCTGACTGGCGAGACACAGGCCAGGCAGAGCGATTGTTTTGCTGGAGACTTAGTTGGCTGTCTGATTCAATAAATGGTTTGGGAATGATCAGGAGAATGTAATAACGAAATGGCTGGATGGTTAGCCAACTGATCGACCGTCTGGTTGACTCACAGTATGGATGACTGAAAAAAAAAAAAACTATCTTCCTGACTGGCTGGCTGGATGGCTACACTGGTTTCGTGGCTCACTTCGTAATAATGAGACACACCGAGCCACTTTTACCGGAAGTCCATGATTTCTGCTCGACACCAGGCTTTCGTTGTGAGTCTATTCCAGTGTCTCGCCCCCAGCACCGCCACTCACCGCGTCATGGGGGGCGAGAGTCGCGATGGTGCTTTGTGTGACTACTACTACTACTACTACTACTACTACCACCACCACCACCACCACCACCACACACCTGCCTCTCAACCATTCAAGGACACATCACGCAACAGCTTTAGTCCAATAAAATTATTTCAAGTTTTATCATTTTATATTTTTGACGGCGAACTGTGGATGTGATTGTGTGAATGTTACACCGCGAGGGAGGACGAGTGGGGGGGGGGGGGGGCTGTGCTAAGGGTGAGAACTGTTGGCTGGCTGTGAATTACCAGTGTATACGCATGTACGCTTGTGTGCACAGATTCGTACAGTAACGTCCCCCCCCCCTTCTCTCTCTCTCTCTCTCTTTGATACAACTACTACATACAGTACAACCACTACTCGCTCTCGCTCTATCTCCACCACTACCGTCACCACGACCATTATAACCTCCTGTGTCATATAAACCATAACCACCACCACCACTGTTCGGCAAGTCACTTCCGCAGTCGAACAACGTGACCTTAAATATCACTCGTAAATATATCACTGTTCCTGGGCACGAATTTCTATAAGTTTCTATCAAGGGAACACCGCTGAGGAAGAGAAGCGAAAGGAAGGGGGAGGGAGGTTCAGGCAGGCAAAGTTATATTCAACGTGGCGTAAGTAGTGAGCTGAGCGGCTGTTCGTCACCGCATGTAATCTTATTGCAGTAATGTGGCAGTACAGTTGTGGTTATAAATGAATACAAGGAAACACCGTAACATGACGTAGCGTGGAGAGAGAGAGAGAGAGAGAGAGAGAGAGAGAGAGAGAGAGAGAGAGAGAGAGAGAGAGAGAGAGAGAGAGAGAGAGAGAGACGCCTGCTGTGACTTATTTTGAAATTCATTAGAGATCCGCTTTTCATAGTGGCCACTTTTGTGATAAGAAGGCCGCTCTTTGTTCATATTACTTGTGCTTACTATAATACTTGAAAATAAAGAAAAAAATCTATACTGCTTGTTTTAACAGTAGCCAATATTGCATTTTTGTGATAAGGGAGTTCCTGTGGTTAGCATTAGTTTGAAGAGCGATACACAAGAGAGGGATGATAAAAAAAAGTTTAATAAAGCTTTTTTGGTGTGATAAGAAAATCCTGCGCTTAACATATGTTCCAGCAACGCTTTTATGTGATAGTGAGAATTTCGTTCACGCTCGCTAATGTTACACTTTACGATAACAAAATTCTCCAGGTGGAAATAAGTCTGAAAAAACCATGCAGCAACCAAAAAAGAAAAAAAAAGAAAAAAAGAAAAACCTTTATATTCGCTAATGTTATAGTTTATTGATAAGAAAGCCCCTCTAGCATGAAATAAGTCTAAGTGTACTGCTGTGAAAATAATATCAAGGGAGCTTATTTATAACAATTACGAGTACCGAAAAAAGCCTCTGAGATCAGCGGGTCAGACACCATTTTCGGGAGGAAGAAAATGCGATAAATAATGCTAAATTTGTACGTAGTGTATTTAATTAAACAAGTGGCCGCGAGGGAGATACTGAGGTAAGGTAAGGACGGGAACTGTGGCCTCTCATTGGTGTCTATCGGCGCCACCAACGGAACCTGACAGGACCAGCAACTAAGAGCGTACACTACGGTAAAGGGCAAAACTAGAAACGCAACCGCCCCGGCCCCCCCCATAAAAAAAAAAAAAAAAACATTACACTCATCACTCCTATTGCTACTGTCACACATCCCCTTCACACACACACACACACACACACACACACACACACACACACACACACACACACACACACACA
>CM035181.1:29957362-29977016 GCA_020233015.1 Callinectes sapidus | reverse complement strand
GAGTTAAAAGATGAAATACGAATTAAAATTATGTTCCTTG
This sequence comes from Callinectes sapidus, assembly GCA_020233015.1. NCBI lineage: Eukaryota > Metazoa > Arthropoda > Malacostraca > Decapoda > Portunidae > Callinectes > Callinectes sapidus. The sequence continues at coordinate 29,976,976 of CM035181.1, read as the reverse complement.
GTGCTTTACGTTTCCTTTGCCCTGGAGCAGATGAGAGGGACAGGTGAGAACTTCCTGGGACTCATTTGTGTTGAACTAATTAATATTCTTACTGGGTTCGGGGCAAAAAAAAAATAAATAAATAAAAATAAATAAATAAATAGGGATAAAAAAACAGGCAAGAAAACTATTAAATAGGCACAATAGGGAAAAACATTAATTGGAGAAGAAAACCATTAATCGGGCAAGAAAACCATTAATCGGACAAAAAAACCCATTAGTCGGACAATAAAACCATTAATCGAGGAAAAAAAATATTAATAAGATAACAAAACTATTAATCGGGGAAGAAAACTATTAATTAGTGTTCTTATTGGGATTGGACATTAAAACCACGACATCTTTACTTTGTCCTTTTTGTTATTCCCACACCATAGTACATATCAAGAAGACTTTATAAGATTACGAAATGCAAAGAATAAATAAAAGGTTAAAGATGGAATGAAAATAATGGCGTGAGATCTTGGAAAATATGGCGACGGTCCTTTCGTTCACTTTTTTATACGTAAGAAGTGAGGTAGTCCGATAAAAAAACAAAGAATATGATGGCCAAAAAAAGGTCACTGAACGCTGGTCCCCAAAAAAGTCAGATAGAAAATTGAATGTTCATTTCAGTTTTTCTTTTCTTTCTTTCTTTTTTTCTTCTTATTTATTTATCTATTTTTATTCACTTTGGGGGGATGAAGAATGTATGTATTAATTAGGAATTATTAAGAATATTAATTAAGAATGTACATATGTAGTTTTGTATGAAAAGAGAGAGAGTTGTTTTTAGAAAAGTTTAAGTCATGTGATTTCTTTCAACTTCTAAGTATTAATTAAGATGTTCCTTCACAACAACATGCTCCTGTGCAATATTAAGAAAATACAAAGATATGAAATTATAAACTACATTTGCTGTCGTGTGCATAAGTGCGCGCGCGCGCGCGCGCGCGCGTGTGTGTGTGTGTGTGTCTGTGTGTGGGTGAGTGGGTAGCTGGGTGGGCGTGGGTGTGAGGGTGGGTGGGTGGGTGCTTGCGGGTGTGGGTGTGGGTGGGTGATGTGCATACGCTCAGTAAACGCTCAGTGGGAGTTCTTCTAATTGAGCGAAAGATATTTCATAATCGATTTATCATATTTTAATTGCTCATTCATGTACATTAGTGAAATTAAAATGATTAAGCATGTGAAGACCAAAATACAGAGAGAGAGAGAGAGAGAGAGAGAGAGAGAGAGAGAGAGAGAGAGAGAGAGAGAGAGAGAGAGAGAGAGAGAGAGAGAGAGAGAATATGCAAATATCAAAACAACTGTAATTCAGAAAACGTTGAAAAATTAAAGAAAGATTTCAAAAAAATGCATGTTTATTTTCATGTGGAAGAGAATTTAAGAAAAGAAGAGAAGAAAGAAGGAATTGGGAGTTTGATTCATTCTTTACAAAACTAGAAAAATATGTATCCTTTCTTCACCACTACCACCACCATCACCACCACCGCAGCTTGCCTTTCATGCACAGTAACAAAAAAAAAAAAAAGGAAAAGAAACGAAAGCATTGGGAGTTTGATTCATTCTTTGCAAAACTAGAAAGAATATTATCCTTTCACCACGACCACCACCACCACCACCACCACCACCGCCACCACCACAGCTACCCTCCCTCCCACAACACATTTCACACCAGCACCACAAGTTTTCGCAGTGTTCGTCCTCCTGAATGTATTTCGCGCTGGCTGATCTGACTTTTAGCTTCGGTTGAATGGCAGTAATTTGACGATAATTAAGGTGTTTGTAGACTCCCGTTCCTACCCTTCCTCCTGCTGCTGCTGCTGCTACCACTACTGCTGCCGTGGAGAACTATATAATTGCCTTTACCGATGTTCTTATTACTCTTGTTGTTTTTGTTGTTGTTGTTGTTGTTGTTCTTGTTCTTGTGTGTGTGTGTGTGTGTGTGTGTGTGTGTGTGTGTGTGGTTGACAGGAGTGAAAGTGTGCCTGTGCGGATATATCAGTCCATAATAACATAATCCTGTATCATTTCCATGTAATTGAGACAACAACGAGATAATCAGGTACAGGTGACAATAAAATTCACACTGTCGTTTTGTTGGGATGAGTCCTGCCATGGCCTCATCCTCCTTCTCCTGTTCCTGTTTTCAATTTGCTGTCAGTATACTTCAAAATCTTTTCTATCTCAATCAATTTCCGTTGACAGGAGGGCTGACGTGATGTGTGGGCGTGCCGGGGTGAGTGGGGGTGTAGGAGGTGTGTGTTCGTTTTGGAGTGAGGTGAACGGCGGGCGTGGTGTGTGGGCGTGCCGGGGTGAGTGAGGGTGTAGGAGGGATGTGCGTTCGTGCTGGAGTGAGGTGAAGGGTGGGCGTGGTGTGTGGGCGTGCTGGGGCGATGAGCCGTGCATGCCGCCTCGCGCTGCATCACGTGACACGCTGCAGGAGAGTGTCAATTGATTGCCGGCGAGAGATGAGCTTGACGCGGCGCCAGGGATTGATTGCTTACTATGCGTTACTGCCATAGTGCCAGCGACAGGCAGAGGTGCGCCCTGACTGCCTGACTACCCAACAGCCCACCTACCCACCTGCTGCTGTGCATATTTACTGTACCAAGGAGGTTTAATGATTAAGAGTCCATCAATAAGTACGTTATTCATTACCTTGCTTATATGGAGACTAACTATTCAGTGCCTTACTCAGGTGTTTTGATTATCTCAGGTTTGGTTATTTGATGCTCTGCTCACATGGGCTTGTTATCTATTGCTTTACTCAGGTGGCCTGGCAGTTATTCGATATTTACTCAGATGCCTAAGTAATTGTTTAATGCCCTACTCAGGTTGTATTATACTTATTCGAAGCCATACCTAGATAGACTCGTGGTTATTCAATGTCCCAGCCAAAAAGACTTCCAGTGTGCTTATGTCCTTCATACATTTTTTCTTTCTTTTCTGTCTTTTGTTTTCTCTTTTCTTTTCTTTTTTGAATTAGGAAGGGAAAATAATTGAGGAAATATCATTACAAAGTGACTACTTAACTTGTACTAAGAAAACTCAAAGCTTTTAATTACTTCTTTTTTAGAAGGATAACATAAATCGTTAAAAAAAAAGAGGGGGAAAACTAACGATGATTAGAAAGAAATTATTACTGTACACAGACACCTGCAGCCTAAGTAGTTCAATATCACTGTTGTCTCCGTCACATACACGTGATACAAATAGATACATGTGAGCAGAATGGTTAGCAACGCCATCTGTCAACCAGCTCAGGAACTACCATCCATTCTATGATGCTACCACGCATTGCACGATAGCGGTAGCCCAGTACCACCTCGCAAATGTTGCATAGGAGCTTCATGTCTGTTTCGTGAATGAATTCATTTGCTTTCAAGTGGTGACCGGAACTGGGGACTCTCTCTCTCTCTCTCTCTCTCTCTCTCTCTCTCTCTCTCTCTCTCTCTCTCTCTCTCTCTCTCTCTCTCTCTCTCTCTCTCATTTTTTCTCAAGAACAAAATGATGAACAAAGCACATTTTTGTCTTAGAAACAAAATTATGAGAGAGAGAGAGAGAGAGAGAGAGAGAGAGAGAGAGAGAGAGAGAGAGAGAGAGAGAGAGAGAGAGAGAGAGAGAGAGAGAGAGACGGAAGGGAGGGGGGAAGAGCGAGAAGCGAAGGGACGTAAGATTGAAAAGCCGCTTTGGTTGATTTCAAGTGTCTTGATGATCTCTTCAAACCGCGCAAGTTGTAGGCAGTAAGAGAGACAGAAGCAGGAAGAGAATCCCAGACATTACAGTAAAAAAAATGGATTAGAATAATAAATAGTTGTGTGACCTGAAAAGAAATAGATTCATCTCTTTTTCTGTCTTTTATCCTTTCTCTTTTCCTGTGGCTTTCATTTTTGTGAAAACAATTCATCGGTGCTGTGAATGATACAAAAGGGACCACAACGGTAAAAAGAGTTAAAACTGCCACTCCGTCCCATTGGAAAGAAGGAACTCTCGCTACAGTGACGCGTTATAACTGGTTCCTGTTACCTTTCGCTGTTCGAGGCTATTAACATTTTTGTATTGATGAGATAGAGGCAGTCGTATTCGTTAGTTAGTGGTGATTTATTGGGAAAAAAATAAGGTTGTTTTTCATGCTGCTGTTGTTAGTGTAACAACAACTACCTCTACTACTACTACTACTACTACTACTACTACTACTACTACTACTATGCTAGAAAGATGATAATGATAATAATGATAGTAGTAGTAGTAGTAGTAGTAGTAGTAGTAGTAGTAGTAGTAGTAGTAGTAGTAGTAGTAGTAGTAATATATAACATATAGCATATAGCTGTTGTTGTTGTTGTTGTTGTTGTTGTTGTTTATACTCTATTCGGTGATTTCAATACAAAGCTCAATGTAAAAAAGTTTTTTTTCTTGGTTTCACAAAATCATGAAAGAAATGTACCTTGAAAAATACCATTGAATAAATAGATATATAAAAATAAATAAAATCTCACAACCTAAAAAATACATTCACACATTTCCATGACACATTTTTCACTGCCCCTGTAAAAAAAATAATAATAAATAAACAAACAAATGAAAAACCTGCAGAAGGCTCACCTTTACGTATAAGCTTTTTTCTACACACGCATTTTACCTTTACTCTCTCTCTCTCTCTCTCTCTCTCTCTCTCTCTCTCTCTCTCTCTCTCTCTCTCTCTCTCTCTCTCTCTCTCTCTCTCTCTCTCTCTTCTACATCACGCCCCTGCATCACTCACAAACAACTTTCACTTGCGGTGGGCTGCGATGACTTCAAGACAGCCAATAGCATGTACACACTCTAATACAGCTCTGGAGAATGTTTTACTTGCTAATTATGTGGTGACCTAAATTAAATTAAGAAATAGGTGAAAGAAATCACAAGCTTAAAATTCCGCGTAGTTCCACCAGAACCTATTGAAAGTTATCAGGGTTTCAGAATATGGCTCGATATCTTATGAGACACTTCACACCATTACTCATATATTAAAGGAGAATTATAGTTGAAAATAACACGGACATTCGCTGTTTTCTTATGGTTTTAGTGACAGATTAACGAGACTTTTGCATCATTAACAGGAAAAAATATTGTAGAGAAACTGGCTAATAACTGTGGCTTTTGAAAATAGTGGTGGTGTTTGAGCGAGGCGTTTCTGAGCGTGATGTTTTGCACCCTCAGCTTAGACCGTTGCTGGTGTTGGCCGATACAAACTCCGCCAGTGTCTTGCCTCCTCCCCACCTAAGCTATCGAGGTGTTTTATGACGCACTGTTCATCCATCACCACCACCCACCCTGGCACGAAATATTAGGTGGCTGCATATTTCTGATTCCTGTAACACCCACACTGCCAGCACCTCCTAAGAGAGAGAGAGAGAGAGAGAGAGAGAGAGAGAGAGAGAGAGAGAGAGAGAGAGAGAGAGAGAGGAATGCCAGCTTAAACTATTCTGGTTTGCAAATTTCTCCGTGTTTGGTGGGATGAGATGTAGCAAACAGAAGGAGTGGAGCATGGGGATGGAGGAGCTAAAGAAGGAAGGAGTAAGAGGGAGAGGGAGTGCGGGAAGGAAAGTGTGAGGGTTGGAATTAAGAAATGTTGGTGAGTTTTAAGGGAAACAAATAAGGAACAGTAAGTTAAAGGAAGATAGTGGAGGAGTGTAGGTAATGAAAGATAAAAGGAAGAGAGGAAAATTAATAGGTGTTATGTAGTAATAAGTGTGGAGATTAACAAATGTGTAAAGGTACAGTACATGGTAAAGGTTCGTAATACACTTTTTTTGTGTGTGTGTGTGTGTGTGTATAAGGAATTCAAGTCAAGGGCAAAAAATGTGTGCATAGAGGATGTTAATATTACTTTTATGTATTCGGAAGTTCAGGTAAGGAAAAAAAGAAGATTGAATACAAAGTGGACGGTAGAATCCCATCCTCTTCCAAGAAAAAACAAACTTAGGAAAACCAAGACAGAACCTCATTTAGTTTTTGAGAGTGACCAGACGTAGAGCCGCGACAGTCGGGAGGAAAAGAAGGAGGAGGACGAGGAGGAAGGGAGAAGGAGGAGGAGGAAGAGGGGGAAGAAGAGGAGGAGGAGGAGGAGGAGGAGGAGGAGACGGAGGAGGAGGAGGAAGCGGAGGAGGAGGAGGAGGAAAAGGAGAAGAGGAGGAGGACGAGGACGAGGAGGAGGAGAAGAAAAGAAAAGAAAAAGGTAAGAGAAGTAGTTGGTGATAACTCACAAACAACAAATGATCACACAAAAGGAAGATATGAATTAGAAAAGAGAAAAATACAGTGAAGCAACAGATAACTAAAGTAACACAAGACCTCTGATCATGCAGAAGGAAGAAAACGAAATGCACTGTAACAACAAGAAATCAAAATAAAGCACAAACAACCTATGATCATAAAAACGAACCCAAGAAAAATAATAAAACCAGAAATAAAAAAAGCAAAACCTAACCCACCAAGAAATAACAGGAAAAAACACACAAAGGCGCCAACAAGCAGTAACAACCCGGCAATGCTAACGAGGCTGTTTGCTACGAGAGGCTACACATGAATTTCACTCTCTAATCTACAAGTAATGAAGGAGTGAGGGGGCAGAGGTGAAGGTGAACATGCTAATACAACTCAAAAAGGTAAGCGGAGAAGAATGGGAGGGAGAACAAATATGCTAATCTTGCTCTTAAACTAATAATGGCGTCTTTTATATCTACGCTGGTGAGAAGAGTGACCCAAAGATTACTTATTCTATTTTGGAGTATTTGTTTAGTGTGTTTTATTCAAAGGTCTCGTTGGTATTCTTAAACACGTGTTCCTCTTATCTGGAGGTTGCTAATGATTTTCAAGGGCGTGTCTGAGAAGAATATGTAACTTAAAGATTAGTCATTGTACATTAATTTTTGTCTCGTTGTCTAATGTGTTTGTTTGAAATGTTTCGTTAGCTTTTTCTAAATACTTGTTCCTCTTACCTCGTACATTGAACAAGCTCTAATGGCGGTTATTAATTTTTTACAGGGGTATTTCTGTTATTCTAATATGTTTATTGCGGTTTATTATATTTGTATAGTGTGTTTATTTTAAGTGCTTAATTAATATTACACGGTATTCATAAACACTTGTTCCTCTTATCTCACATTCAACAGGCGGCAGAGGAGGTTGTAAGAAGTTTTCAAAGGCACTTCTGTGATTGTAGTGATAGTTTAACAAAGGTTTCTACTCCGTTAACATGAGAAACACACATGAAAACCAAACTAATCATCTCTGCGACCTTAAAAAACAGTTCAGGCGCAAGAATAACGAGAATGAATCGTTTTAGATTACGAGTCTTTGTGTTCGAAGCATACGTGAGTGGGAGGAGAGTTCCAAATATGTATGGAACTATTAAAGAGAGCGAAAAGAGAGAGAGAAATGGATGCTTTGCCTGATTTGATCTGAACCGCAGCCCGTTATTCGCTTCCTGAGTGTTAAACCCGTTATGTCTGGTAAGGAGAAGGAGGAAGAAGAGGAGGAAGAGGAGGAGGAGAAGGAGAAGGAGAAGGAGGAGGAGGTGTTGACAGCCAGACGGGGAACAAAACATCGTGAGCATCTGGTGTGACTTACAAAAAAAAAAGAAAAAAAAAGGAGAAACAGTCCAGGTGACGAGATATGTGTAATTAGGAGAGGAGGAAGAAGAGAAGGAAAAAAGAAGAGGAGAAGGAAGAACAAGAAAAGAAACAGTGTACTCTAGCCTCAGGAATGGGCGGCGGCCGGGACAGCTGATCTGATGGGGACGCGAAGGTGTGTGTGTGTGTGTGTGTGTGTGTGTGTGTGTGTGTGTGTGTGTGTTCTTCCTTATTAGAAGTCCTAGCCTGAGTGTGTGCGTGGGGGTGAGAAGCAGTGGGTTGGGGAATGGGGTGTGGGGGTGAGGGGAGACAGAGACAGGGGAGAGGACACGAGGGATAGAAGAGGGCACATGTAGGAGGAGGAGGAGGGGGGGGGAGGAGGAGGAGAGACAGTGGACAAGAGAGGGGCAGAGAGGAAGAAGGAGAATAAGAAGAGAGAATAATAGAAGTAGGGAAAGAAGAGGAAGAGAAGGAGGAGTAATAGAAAGAGTAGGCAGAGAAAGAGGACAGAGATACAGAGGTAGAAGAATAAGAGAAAGTAATGGGCGTAGGGAGAGAAGAGAAGAAAGAATAGGAGGAGGAGGAGGAATAAAAAGAGTAGAGAGAGAGAGAGAGAGAGAGAGAGAGAGAGAGAGAGAGAGAGAGAGAGAGAGAGAGAGAGAGAGGAGGAAAGAAACATTCTAACAACGAGAATAAGAGTTAACTAGTTCATTATCAAAACACCCACATTCCGTTTCCACACACTGCTTCCTCGTTTTCACTGCACACACACACACACACACACACACACACACACACACACGCCATCCATATTCAAAAGCGAACAATTAGGAGGTCTTTTGCCCGTCCTGCTGGGAGGCACGACACCCACCTCCTGCTTTCCCTCTGCCTTGTGTCTCGTTCATTTTCATTTCGCTCCTTTTGGAAACACCCGCGTGCCTTCCCAGCCTACCACACCGCGGCCCTGGAGGCAACCCTGGGGCGTCCGAGGCAGTGTGTTAACAAGAAGTAGTGAGTGCCAATCCTATTTCCAGACCCTGCCGGTGCCGTTTGTTGCTTCTCGCTGTCCTCGTCACCAAGGCATTTGCTACCATCGCTGATCTAAACTTTAAGAAAACGCTGGGGTAGAACTTTGGCGCATTTTTCATTTAAATTCGGTGCGTTGCCGGCCGAGTCTATCTGTCAGTTTGGGAGTTGCAGGCCGGGAGGTTTTCCGTCCTCTTCGTCCTCCTGCGCTGCTCACAAATCAGATCATATCGTTCGTGGTTGCAAAGGAATAAAAAGTGGGGGGGGGGAACAAATAAATACGTACGTACATTTTTGCTCTATGTTCCCTGCTGTGTTTTGGTGGTTACTTTTTTCACATGTTCTCTCTGCGTTGTCTCAGATTGAGTGAAACTGTAATGAAGGGTAGCTGGTGGTGGTGGCGATGGTGGTGTGGTGGTGGTAGTGGTGGTGGTGGTGATGTTAGGGACGAGGGTGAAAGAGGTGAAGGGTTGGGAGGGAGGTGAGAAGGGATGGAGGGAGGAAAGGAAGGGAGAGGGAGAGATGAAGGGGGGGAGGGGAGGAAGGGAGGAAGGGAGGGGAGTGTGGTGAGGAAGGATGGACTTGCCGGCGGGATTCATCAGTATGGATGACTGGATGCTGGTCTCTGCTACCCATATTACGCCCCACCACCACCACCACCACCACCACCACCGCTACCACTGCTGCTGATGTTACTTCCTATAGCAACATCTCAGCACCTGTGACACTGTAGCAAACCATTTCATTTCACTAGACTCAGTTACACCAAAAATCGATCACTTCTCTCTTCAGGTATTTTCGTTCAGGGACAGACTTTAGCGGCATTAGACAGTGAAGAGACGAGGCAGTGAGAGAGGGACGGAGAGACGAAGAGGGACATGCCACAAAAAGTAAGAGCGCCTTGCGAAATCATCAGCGGCGCAACAACTCACCGGGGTCGTGGCAGCGCACTTAGATGGTTTACACAGATAAGGCTAAAACTAAATGAGAACAGCCACGCAAGAAGCAGCGCCACGGCACGACTGAAGCGCTGGGTGAGGGAGAGAGAAAGAGGGAGAGGGAGAGAGAGAGAGAAGGAACCAGGCCTGTCTGAAGAGGTGAGGGGGGCAGAGGGTGAAGGGCAATAGGCATGGGAGTAACATGGAAGCAGGGAAGACATGAGAACTCTAACAGGATGTGTGGAATGCAAGTGAGGGAGTACAAGGTGCAGGGGGATAGACGCTGGAGTAGCAGGGAAGTGGAATGACATGACAGCAGCAGCAGCAGCAGCAGGGGAGCAGCAGCAGGGGAGGCGTGTCAGCAGAACCCGGTGAAGAAGGCCAGAGGGAGGCGGGTGACTGGCGGAACCGTAATGAACGTGCGCCGACACTTCGTTAACGGAGATGATGACAGCCTTACTACGGCTGGATGAGCGGCACCCACACGCCCCTGTTCTCTCTCTCTCTCTCTCTCTCTCTCTCTCTCTCTCTCTCTCTCTCTCTCTCTCTCTCTCTCTCTCTCTCAGTGCCTAGTCAACCGATAGCATTAGGTACTGCGGGGCCACGCAATCATCGGTATTCAGTGGTGCTAACTCGTCACTCTCGCGTTAGTGTCACGCAAGCCAGTCTCGTTATACACAAAGGGAATCCATGCAAGGCCATGTTCTATGTGCGAGACTGCTTTTCACCTTTACCTTTCGAACAACCGCTGGAAATAGGATATTGCACCAGATGAAATGATAGGAAAGGAGTTCAAGCTGAAGGAAGGACACTTGGTTAGCGACTTTTAAGCACTGACGTAAGTAAAAATACAGCACAAAATACAAAAAACAACAAGAGATAATAATATAGGTATCAAAATATCAATGGAACCATTTCTTAACAGTAAGGCAAGTAAAAGCAGCTCAAAATGGCCTCACAGAAATTTGTTACAATAAATAAATCTATTTTGGAAATTTTTCAGCCTGTCGATCAGAAACCCGATTGGTGGTTTCATTTCGATTATTTTCAGAGGCACCAACTTTATTTTTGGCTAATCCAAAACTTGCTGATTCGTCATGAAACAAAATCCACCATTGATAGCTTCAAAACACAAGCGATTTTTTCTATTTAGTGTGTCGTAGTGCTCTTTGCATCTCATACAGTGTTGTGAATAGATATTCCCAGGTTGTAAAAAATACGAATTTACGAAGGTTTGCAAAGTAGTACAATTCTTCTTTAAACTCATGTATTTGCTTCAATTACAATCTTTTCAGGGCGTTTAATTCTTGACGATTGTTCTCGTGCACCACTTCTACGTGGAATAATAAACTTGATTTATTTGCAGTAACGCTATTCAAAAATTACCTTTTCTTGCAAATTGTCACAAATTCTTGGATCAAAAGGAAAAATGCCTCCTGTGACCTGAATCCATCATGTGGAACTTGAAAAACAACATACAAGAGACACGACAGTACACGACTGTGTGTGTGTGTGTGTGTGTGTGTGTGTGTGTGTGTGTGTGTGTGTGTGTGTGTGTGTGTGTGTGTGTGCGCGTGCGTGGTGTGTGTATTGTCTGAATGTGTGCGTGTGTGTTAACCACAAAAGCCTACTCCATGATGGTCGACGGAGGTGTAAGTTTATACCAACATAACTTTCCTTCCTCAGGCGAGTGAAGGACAGACTCTGAGGCAGCGCATGCCAGACACACGTCTCAGCCTGACCACATGATGAAGCAGGAAGAGCTTCCCATTACGCACATGCAAGCTGAGGACGCTGCCTGAGGTGACACGGTGACGCACCCGTGATATGGAGAGGAATGAGGTGGGCGAGGGCGACAGCGAGGACAGTAGCGGTGGATGTCCACACTGCACCGCCACCGACATTCCTCCCACATCATGGAGGAGTAGAGGTGCGGCCCAACGAACCCTTTTCATTCCCTACTCCCCGGCGACCCATTAATCCCCCTCCCCCCAGCTCACTCTCCCCTGCTGGCGTGTCGTGGCGGCTCACACCCACACCTCCCCGCCAGGCCAGGCCGCCTCCACGGGAACGCCACTATATGTATACCTTTGCTACCACTGCCATCACCTCAGGGCACACACAGGGCCTTCCTCTACTCACCATGGTAACTAGGTGTGTGTGTGTGTGTGTGTGTGTGTGTGTGTGTGTGTGTGTGTGTGTGTGTGTGTGTGTGTGCGTGTGTTTCACTGTGAAAAAAATACCCTTGATTTTCAGCAGGTGGAATTCTACAAAATTAAGAAATCTTTCCGCACCTCATTCTTCACGGACGTGTATGACTAATAACCCCCGTCGCGTGAATCACAAAGTCTGCCACTAATAAAAACAACAGTTGCACCTTAATGCACACTGCCCTAAAACAGAGTGCCGGCCAGTCACGAAGCCCTTATCAGGAGCGTGAGTGCTGAAGGGACGGCGAACTTTGGCTCTCCTCACCACCACCCACCCCCATCACCATCACCACCACCATCACCACCAAAACAACACTAGCGCGTGGTGTTCTTGTGGCGCACTTGTAAATGAACAAAAAAGGTTTAAGAAGAAATTAAGCTAACTCTCCTTTCTGTTGAGGTGACCGTGGTGTGGAAGTGATGGGGAGTTAGCGAGTTTCGAAGCGGTGGAAGGGTGACTGGTAACATCAGTGCTGAGTCATTAAAGCACACAGCAGGAAAACAAGCAAACATACGCACTTGCATACTCCCTCACTCACTCCGTAATTAATAAGAGTCAATACACCAATAAACTTATACTTTTTGACGTAAGTGCATGACAAATCAGGCCAACACACATGCAATTTGTATATCTGTACGTCATCAGCCCGCCAAGAAGGTACACAAAATAACATATTCACCAATACACACACACACACACACACACACACACACACACACACACACACACACACACACACACACACACACACACAAAGCGAACCGTACACACGCCATCTCGAAATTAGTGTGACCGACGTGACTACCGACAATAGCTGAAGGTTGGACGTCGCTCTGGTCACCCCGGCAGTCCTCAGCACACCCTGACAGCCTTCCACACACACCCTGGCCTTATTCCTCCTTCCATGCACCCTTTCAAACAGCCTTGTCCCTTTCACCGTTCCAGACCTCCACATGCTCTCGCTTAACACATCTTTACTCCAGTCATTCCTGCTCCCCTTCAAAGTTCCTTACCTGATTCACTCTAGATGTTTACTGCACATTACAATATTCCATTGCTTCATTCATCTTTGTGTCATTCACGCTTCCAGATCTTCAAATACCTTTATCTCATTCATACTATCCGTGTTCTCTTCAAAAAACTGCACTAATACACGTTTCCCAGATTTCCTACTTGATAGTGCAATATATCTCTATAATCTACACTCTATATCTATTATACACCACCTCAATAATTCTTTCCTTCCCACTTAGCTACACGTTTTTACTACATCTTCCCATATTCTTGCTTCCCTCTCTACTTTTCGTGTAAAAAAACAGTGGTATTCAAATGCATTCAATCTCTACAGTGCTGCTTAAATGTGTTCAGGTTCCTGGCATCGCTCCCTTGTTGCCTTTCCCCGCGGTGGGTGTGGACAGCAGTAATGAATTTCACAGTAATGAATGTGTGACGAATGACAACGCCACTTCCAGGGTTATGAGTAAAAGGTAAGGAGAAAGGAGAGAGGTAGTGAGAGTGAGAGAAATGGCTCTTTGTTTTATCACAGTCTTGTTGTTATCGTTGTTGTTATTGTTATTGTTTTTTTCTTTGTATCTTCATGACGATTCTTATTAATGCATTGAATTACGATCACCCTCGTTACTCATTCATGTTCGGTGATATAACTCTGTTTCTACCTGCTGCGCCTGAGTTGTAGCCATGTCACACCTGCAATTAGAGTCGTATTTCCATCACACTCACACACACACACACACACACACACACACACACACACACACACACACACACACACACACACACACACACACACTAAAATATTAAGAGTCCACGGTTCATAATCTATTCACCGTCACGTGGTGTGTCTCCAGCAATCAATCCCAGTAATTTCTCCCACGGAAGCGTCCAGTACCCCCCTTCCCTCTGCCCCCTCCCCCTCCCCTGCCCCCCCCCCCTCCTGAAACCCGGAACACCACCCAACCCAACACACCCCACCCATACCCTGCCCCGCCCTGCCCCACCGCCCCGCCTCGCCAAACTCTCTCTCTCCCCTTGCTGTGTTGTGTTTGTCCAGCAGCGGGGCCCGTGGTAGTCTGGTGTGGTGTGGTGTGCGTGGTGCCTTCAGATCACATTAACAAATTAGCACGTTCGCTGATGATGACTCACTTCGTTTACTTCCAGACTAAGGCAACTTTTTATATTTTTTTACGCTTACTCATGTATTTTTTTTTCTTTGTAGTATTATTGTTTATTTTTTATTGTAATTGGGAAAGAGTAATTAGTGACGGAACAGACGTGGCCTTGTGTTCTTTTGATTCTCAGCAGAACTATTTGGAAAGGGCACAAAGATGATCAGTTGAATTCCCCCCTCCCCCCTCTCTCTCTCTCTCTCTACAATGTATAGATCTTTTACAAATTACTAGAGTCGTAAAGACTTTGAACTTTGAAAATTCTTAATAACTTTCACTAAACGTATAACGCAGTGTAGGTTAGTCATATAAAGCACATGAGAATACAATTACAAAAACCTCAGCCATCCCGTGATATTATAACACATCATTGTGATAAATAGAATACACAAATACATTTAATGAACAATTTTTCTGAAGAACGGAGAGTTTTTATGCCTCTCAGTTTGAAAAGCCAAAGACTATGCTAAGTATTCAACTCATATATAATTGCTAACAACTTTTCGAGTCACTGTTAGCACTTCACTTATATTTAATCCTGTGAGTAGATAAGCCTTGGTGAATGAGTGACAGCACAATTTGTAAACCCTCTTGATAATTACGAGACAAATAATTCATAAATCAACAAAATACTTTAATGAAATATATACCATTAAAAAAAAAAACATACTATATTACCGGAAGAGTTACAGGCCGCCTAGAGCACCACCTGTGTTCACACCTGCTCCTCTCACCTGCTCAGATTTCCACACCCACGTCAGCCCTTTTAACTCAGACCGTGGGCTCGGCTTCCTGCCATGACGTAACAGGTCGTGCGAGCGGCTTATCACAGCATGATCAGTTGGAAGATAACGAAGCAAATCTCTAAGTCCTTTTGATGCACCGCGCGTCTCTAAGCTCCATCTGGCGGCCCCTTGACTCTCCCTTCAGCAGACTACTACATTAAGGTGTCCGGCGCATGAGCAGCATAGATACGAGACTACATCAACAACCTTCGTGTAAATGTTGACTGACAGAAGCAAGAGCGGAGAATAAATGGGAAAAGAATGCAGATCAGGAAAACAAGGAGTGGGGATTCTCTTCATGTTTTTTTTCTTTCTGGTCTTTCTTGTCTTTCTCTTCTTCTTCCTGTGGTTTTCTAATGTATGTCTTATATTATCACTTCAGTTTCATTCCATCATTATTTTTTTACTCTATCGATCTCTCACTCTTCCTTGTCTCCTAGTTCATGTCATTTCCTTCTTCTAGTTTTATTTTATTTTATTTTCTCCTTCTCCTACTCGTTGTCTTTACCACAGCACCTCTTTCTTTTCCTCCTTCCTTTCGTCTCAGTTCTTTCCCTCCTTCCTTTCCTCTCTCCCTTTATTTTATCCTCCCTTTCTCCTACTTGTTTTAGCTTTCCTAGTACTCTTCTTCTCTTCTTCCTCTTTCTTCTCTTCCCTTTCGTCTTTCGCTTCTCCCTTATTCCCTCTTCCTCTTCCCGCCACCCCTCCCGACCACTCGCCCCTTCTTCCCCCACCGCCATCACGCACAGCAGCAAAGTTATTAAAAAGTCAATAACTGGGCTCCACCAGTAACCTCCCTCATCAAAGCCCTTCTTTTTTTCTCCATGTTTCTTATTCCTTTCCTCTTTCTTCTTCCCCCTTTTTCTTCCTGACGTCTGTTTTTACTCATTTTCATCCTCATTTTCCATAATTTGGTCGTTATTTCGGCTTTCTTTGTATTGTGTGTTTTATTTCGCAATGAATTTTGTTTTGGTTTATTGGTTGAGTGTTCCTTTTCTCTCATTATTCAGTGTTCGCATTCTCGTCTTTCATTCTGATAATGTGTTGGGAATATGTGTGATTTACTTGCCTTTGTTTTGTATCTTCCCCTTACTCACTTTCTTCCGCCTTCACTTTTTCTTTTCACCAACACCACCACTATAGCTAATGATGTGTATCCTTTTCCTGCTCTTGCTCTTCTTTCTCCTTACTCTTATTCTTCTCCTTCTTTACTTTTTTCTATTTTTGCTCTCTTTTTGCCCTTTCTCTTTATTTAGCTGTCTTATATGTTCCCTTTCTTCTGTTCCTACTGATACAATTACTCTTTAATAAGATCTTTACCTCCTCCCCTTTCTCTTCCTTCTTTTCCTCCTCCTACCTTTCCTACTCCTAATTTTTCTTATGATTTTTTAAAAAATTTTCGTCTTTTCTTTCTTTTTATCACTGGAAACTTCTTACACCAATAATTTCAAACCAAAACAATGGACTTCTATAATTTCTTAGGGCTCTTTTACAGATAGTCAACTCGCTTATATTGTCCCAAATTCCTCTGTTCATTCTTGGCTGATGAAAAAGTGGTGCCATTAAACTGCGCATGTCCCTCAGAGGTTTCAAAAGCCATTAGGGTGCGTGGGAGGGTATCGCTAACTGCGTCACTAGAGACCGATACATCAGCATTAATAATTCCTATCAGTGGCAGTCACGCTTATCATTATCAGTCAGTTACCACGACTCAGAGGTCTTATGAATGTCACTTGGATGTTGTACCTGCGTGAATCAAGGGACTTTTAACTGCAAGGAACGTAGAAAGGAGTTTTTTTTTATGTCAACGGTTAGATTTGTAAATGGATGAAGTATGCTTGTGTGAAAGAAATCTATTATGTTTGTGAATATGAATTGAATATCATAAGTTTCCTATGCTAAAGGGGAAATTATCAAGTGAAGGGAAAATATGTAAGTTGGAAGGGAAAAATTAAAGGTTCTAGATATGATAAGCGAAAGGGAAAAAATATGTCTGCGAATAAATAATGATTTCTGACATGATGGAAGAAAGGAAAAATCTGTGAAGTCTGTGAATAAGTAAGAATTTCTGATATGATGCTAAACGAAAAGGAACATTTTATCAGCTCTCCAAATAAGAAGTAACGATTTCTGATCTGATAAAAAAGTAAAAAGGAGAATATATTGCATTAACGAAGAAGAATGGAAGATTTCAGATGTACTACGCATGAAGTAGTCTATTAAGTCTACAACCATGAATATAAAGTTTCAGATCTGATAAAACACATGAGAGAAAAAAAGTGTTAAGCAAGCCAAAGGGAAGTAAAAAAATTTGGATCTGCTAAATATGAAAAGAGAAAAGTTTGTTGAGGTAGTGATTGGGAATAACACTTTAGATCTGCTGTATGCACCACATAACGCTGACGAGAGGATCACTTATAATAAAACTACTATCAAATCACGGCCCTGGGACGTTCTTGATTCCCACCTTAGTCACCTTCGGAAGACATGAGGAGGCACATCACACTACTCTTCAACACTATCTATATAAATCTAACCGGAATTTCAATGCCATTTATAAAAAGCGTAGCGATGTTTCAAGAAGAATAATGGATTACAAAAATAAACCCACAAAAATACGACTTATCACTCCTGATATACATGAAAAAAATAATCATGGTGAGAATAAAGCAATTAAAGACACAAGCCTTATTTCTATAGTAACTTCTCAACAATAAATTAGCACACCATACCAATACAAATCTCTGAACTCACCTGAGTCTGGGTTAGCCCTAAGGAGGCGGCCAGCTCCGCGCGCTCCGGCAGGGAGAGGTACTGGGTCCTCTGAAAGATCTTGTTGAGGTGCTGCAGCTGGAGGGAGGAGTAGATGGTGCGCGGCTTCCTCATCTTCTTGCCCTTACCGTTGACCCGCACCCCGTCCAGCTCGTGCTTGTCTGGGGGAGAGATGAGGACGGTGAGGGATTGAGGAAAATGGTAACGTCTTAACTTTTACACTGCGATATACACCACAATACACTCTTAAAACAGCGAAATGGTAACTTTTTAACTCTTTCACTGTGAAGTACAACACAACACACTCCTACAACAGCAAAATGGTAACGTCTTAACTCTTTCACTGCAATGTACACCACAATACACTCCTAAAACAGCAAAATGGTAACGTCTTAACTCTTTCACTGCGATTTACACCACAACACACTCCTAAAACAACGAAATCTTCACCAACGTCGAGAAGAAAGACAGAAAAGATCACTAAAAAGACGACATTTAACAGTCTTTAGGAAGTAGAATGCTGTGAGATGGCTGAGTTAAGACGAAAGATCTCGGGGGTGGTTTGCTAATAGGGAAGACAAACCAAATTGCAGGAAAAGTGTTAAAAGGAGTAATGTGTAGTGATAAAGTGAACAGAAGAACAGCAGGTAGAGGGGAGTTTCAAGATATTTGTTCCTGTCCTTTGGCTAATTTTTTCAGATCTATAAGAGGACTGGCAAATTAGTGGGGGTTTTATTGTCTTTTTTTGGTCCTTGGCCAGCTTTCCCCCTTTTATAAAGAAAAATATATATAGTATCTTAATAGGTGAAAGAAGAGGAGAAGCAAGATTGGGAGAAGTGAGTACTGATTAAGAAGAAAAAAGAAATAGATGTAAACAATATAATTACATGAGATAGTGGATAGGAGTTCATTGGTTAGGATAAATTACAACACAAAGCTTAATATAACAAACATCTACAGTACTTTTTTTCAAACAATCTGGGCTTTCTAGGGGAATTTATGTGACAAAGGAGACCACCTATACCTCCTATCTTAAAGGCCACCCACTTGGGAACCGTTACCCCGAGTGGATGCCCAAGTAGCCAGGATTCGAACCCATGCTCTCGGGGATCCCAAGGCCCCCAGAGCGCAAGCGGCAATACAAGGGTGGATCAGATTGAAGATAAGGAAGAGAAGACGCAGTAACTCGGAATCTCAACACACCAAGTACACCTCGTCAACGGAACAAGTAACATGTGGAAATGACACACACTTTATCTAGACTATCTCAACTTTTTATTGTCATGTCAAAGTGTGTGTTTCTCTCTTTTCTCTCTCTCTCTCTCTCTCTCTCTCTCTCTCTCTCTCTCTCTCTCTCTCTGGTTCTCCAACAAAGTAGTGCATGAATCAATTAAAGGCAGTAATGAGGTTGTCAACAGAGTGCTTTAAAAGATTAGATTATGGATGATACTGATACGCAAGGTTAGATCAGCTCAGCGTCTGTCACGTGTAGTTCTGTTGGCATGGTGAGTGAGTGGTGGTCTCGACACGTGACACATACACGGGCATTTGGGTATGTTTGCGTAAGACTTTTGATTCACTTCGTAATGTCAGACACTGCTGGTGGTGGGTCACAGGTAACGACAAGGAAAGCAAAGGATAATCAGTTTTCTGTTATTTTAAGGATTTGAACACGTGTATTAAGGGGGAAAAATAGCGAAAATGTTAGATTAACGGAGAAGAAAAAATCAAATCTCACATTATCAAAGAATTCTATCATTTCCATTTAGGATTGACGAATAAATTTACATTAACAAAAACGAACCAAAAGATGATCAGTGTTTACGAATGTATTTCTAACAAATGGATTGTGATTAACGAAGAATGTAACGACAAAAAATTAAACAAGCTACAAAAAGAACAAAAGATGGTAAACGTTCACTTAGTTAAGAAACTCACACACAGGGATTGAAGTTAACGAAGATAGCAACAAAGGTAAAAATCGAAGGAAAATAAAACAAAAAATCAATAACTGTTCGCATAATTAAGGGATTCGAACAAGTCTATTGGAACAGTACATGAC
>CM035181.1:29879757-29895372 GCA_020233015.1 Callinectes sapidus | reverse complement strand
ATATATATATATACACACACATACATATGTGTATATATTTAATTATTTATTTACTTATTTATTCATTCAGTTAACTATCCTTACACAAACCTATAAAACGCTGCTCGCATTTGAAGTATCTATTTAGCAGTTACAAATCAGATGTGACTCGTCATCTTGCTGGCGCGTGGTGATGGGTCTAAAGGGAGGGCCCACTAGTGTGTTGGAGCTGAATCAAGCCTCTCTTTAGCTTCTGGTGACCCTTAACTGTCTTCTTGGTGTTTGGTCTATGCACAACATAATGGCGTGAGGAGAACCTGACAAAGCTCCAGTTCACACGCCTCTCTGTCTCCAGGAGCAAACAAGCCAGCAGTAATTATTAATAACCCAACTAATGGCTCTGTATTCCGAGTAATGATTAGCGAGAATAAAAAGCGAGAAGCAGAAATGTATGAAGTGACAATCGTGCTATTTGTACTGACTGACGCGTTCTCACATTATCAATTAACACTAAGCCAAAGTGAGCCAGGATAGTAATGATAAGAGGGCAGCGAGTGAGAGCCATACCCACTGACCTCTGCGGGTGTGCTGACAAACCTGGTGCCTGGAAGGGGCGTGGCGGGACACCCTGATGAATGCCCCGTCTGAGTCGTCCCGCCAAGCTCCTTAGTTAGTCCAGGGATTGAGATTTACCGCGCCCATTACCTGAGTTCTAATTAGCGCCGCTTCAGAGTGCTGATACACCTCTCTTCCCCCTATTTGGCGTCGATACGAAGGCCATTTGTCGGGTCACTTTTATTGTAGCGGCGTGAGAAGTGTGTGTGAACTTTGGGTGGTGGTGGTGGTGGTGGTGGTGGTGGTGGTGGTAGTGGTTGATGCCAGTGACGGAAAATGGTGAGGAGACGCGAGAGAAGTGACATAATGGTTAAGGATGTGAATGTTTACACTTCTTCAGCAGTTGTTTTAATGTCCTGAAGGTGAAGGACTGAAGGGGGAGTGGGAAGGGGAAAAGAGGGGGGAAAGAGAGCGAGGCATGAGATAGGAAGATAGGGGAAAAGAGAGAGAGAGAGAGAGAGAGAGAGAGAGAGAGAGAGAGAGAGAGAGAGAGAGAGAGAGAGAGAGAGAGAGAGAGAGAGAGAGAGAGAGAGAGAGAGAGAGAGAGAAGAGAGAAACACACACTTTGACATGACAATAAAAAGTTGAGATAGTCTAGATAAAGTGTGTGTCATTTCCACATGTTACTTGTTCCATTGACGAGGTGTACTTGGTGTGTTGAGATTCCGAGTTACTGCGTCTTCTCTCCCTTATCTTCAATCTGATCCACCCTTGTATTGCCGCTTGCGCTCTGAGGGCCTTGGGATCCCCGAGAGCATGGGTTCGAATCTTGACTACTTGGGCATCCACTCGGGGTAACGGTTCCCAAGTGGATGGGCTTTAAGATAGGAGGTATAGGTGGCACATAAATTCCCATAGAAGTCCCAGATTGTTTGAAAAAAAAGAAGTGCAGTAGATTTTTATTATATTAAGCTTTGTGTTGTAATTTATCCTAATCAATGAACTCCTATCCACTATCTCATGTAATTATATTATTTACATCTATTTCTTTTTCTTCTTAATCAATACCCACTTCTCCCAAATCTTGCTTCTCCTCTTCTTGCACCTATTACGATACTGTATATATTATTTCTTTATAAAAGTTAGAAAGCTGGCCAAGGACAAAAAAAGACAATAAAACCCCCACTAATTTGCCAGTTCTCTTATAGATCTGAAAAAATTAGCCAAAGGACAGGAACAAATATCTTGAAACTCCCCTCTATGTGCTGTTCTTCTGTTCACTTTATCACTACACATTACTCCTTTTAACACTTTTCCTGCGATTTGGTTTGTCTTCCCTATTAGCAAACCACCCCCGAGATCTTTCGTCTTAACTCAGCCATCTCACAGCATTCTACTTCCTAAAGACTGTTAAATGCCGTCTTTTTAGTGATCTTTTCTGTCTTTCTTCTCGACGATGGTGAAGATTTCGTTGTTTTAGGAGTGTGTTGTGGTGTAAATCGCAGTGAAAGAGTTAAGACGTTACCATTTCGTTGTTTTAGGAGTGTATTGGGGTTTACATCGTAGTGAAAGAGTTAAGACGTTACCATTTCGCTGTCTTAGGAGTGTATTGTGGAGTACATTGCAGTGAAAAAGTTAAGACGTTACCATTCAATCCCTCACCGTCCTCATCTTTCCCCCAGACAAGCACGAGCTGGACGGGGTGCGGGTCAACGGCAAGGGCAAGAAGATGAGGAAGCCGCGCACCATCTACTCCTCCCTCCAGCTGCAGCACCTCAACAAGATCTTTCAGAGGACCCAGTACCTCTCCCTGCCGGAGCGCGCGGAGCTGGCCGCCTCCTTAGGGCTAACCCAGACTCAGGTCAGTTCAGAGATTTGTATTGGTATGGTGTGCTAATTTATTGTTGAGAAGTTACTATAGAAATAAGGCTTGTGTCTTTAATTGCTTTATTCTCACCATGATTATTTTTTTCATGTATATCAGGAGTGATAAGTCGTATTTTTGTGGGTTTATTTTTGTAATCCATTATTCTTCTTGAAACATCGCTACGCTTTTTATAAATGGCATTGAAATTCCGGTTAGATTTATATAGATAGTGTTGAAGAGTAGTGTGATGTGCCTCCTCATGTCTTCCGAAGGTGACTAAGGTGGGAATCAAGAACGTCCCAGGGCCGTGATTTGATGGTAGTTTTATTATAAGTGATCCTCTCGTCAGCGTTATGTGGTGCATACAGCAGATCTAAAGTGTTATTCCCAATCACTACCTCAACAAACTTTTCTCTTTTCATATTTAGCAGATCCAAAACTTTTAATTCCCTTTGGCTTGATTAACACTTTTTTCCCTCATGTGTTTTATCAGATCTGAAACTTTATATTCATGGTTGTAGACTTAATAGACTACTTCATGCGTAGTACATCTGAAACCTTCCATTCTTCTTCGTTAATGCAATATATTTTCCTTTTTACTTTTTTATCAGATCAGAAATCGTTACTTCTTATTTGGAGAGCTGATAAAATGTTCCTTTTCGTTTAGCATCATATCAGAAATTTTTACTTACTCACAAACTTCACAGATTTTCCCTTTCTTCCATCATATCAGAAATCTTTATTTATTCGCAGTCATATTTTTTCCCTTTCGCTTATCATATCTAGAACCTTTAATTTTTCCTTTCCAACTTACATATTTTCCCTTCACTTGATAGTTTTCCCTTTAGCATAGGAAACTTATGATATTCAATTCATATTCACAAACATAATAGATTTCTTTCACACAAGCATACTTCATCCATTTACATTTCTAACCGTTGACATAAAAAAAACATCCTTTCTACGTTCCTTGCAGTTAAAAGTCCCTTGATTCACGCAGGTACAACATCCAAGTGACATTCATAAGACCTCTGAGTCGTGGTAACTGACTGATGATGATAAGCGTGACTGCCACTGATAGGAATTATTAATGCTGATGTATCGGTCTCTAGTGACGCAGTTAGCGATATCCTCCCACGCACCCTAATGGCTTTTGAAACCTCTGAGGGACATGCGCAGTTTAATGGCACCACTCTTTCATCAGCCAAGAATGAACAGAGGAATTTGGGACAATATAAGCGAGTTGACTATCTGTAAAAGAGGCCTAAGCAATTATAGAAGTTCATTGCTTTGTTTGGAAATTATTCGTGTTAGAAGTTTCCAGTGATAAAAGGAAAGAAAAGACGAAAAGTAGAAAAAAATAAACATAAGAAAAATTATGAGTAGGAAAGGTAGGAGGAGGAAAAGAAGGAAGAGGAAGTGGAGGAGGTAGAGATCTTATTAAAGAGTAATTGTATCAGTAGGAACAGAAGAAAGGGAACATATAAGACAGGTAAATAAAGAGAAAGGGCAAAAAGAGAGCAAAAATAGAAAAAAGTAAAGAAGGAGAAGAATAAGAGTAAAGAGAAAGAAGAGCAAGAGCAGGAAAAGGATACACATCATTAGCTATAGTGGTGGTGGTGGTGAAAAGAAAAAGTGAAGGCGGAAGAAAGTGAGTAAGGGGAAGATACAAAACAAAGGCAAGTAAATCACACATATTCCCAACACATTATCAGAATGAAAGACGAGAATGCGAACACTGAATAATGAGAGAAAAGGAACACTCAACCAATAAACCAAAACAAAATTCATTGCGAAATAAAACACACAATACAAAGAAAGCCGAAATAACGACCAAATTATGGAAAATGAGGATGAAAATGAGTAAAAACAGACGTTAGGAAGAAAAAGGGGGAAGAAGAAAGAGGAAAGGAATAAGAAACATGGAGAAAAAAGAAGGGCTTTGATGAGGGAGGTTACTGGTGGAGCCCAGTTATTGACTTTTTAATAACTTTGCTGCTGTGCGTGATGGCGGTGGGGGAAGAAGGGGCGAGTGGTCGGGAGGGGTGGCGGGAAGAGGAAGAGGGAATAAGGGAGAAGCGAAAGACGAAATGGAAGAGAAGAAAGAGGAAGAAGAGAGAAAGAGTACTAGGAAAGCTAAAACGAGTAGGAGAAAGGGAGGATAAAATAAAGGGAGAGAGGAAAGGAAGGAGGGAAAGAATTGAGACGAAAGGAAGGAGGAAAAGAAAGAGGTGCTTTGGTAAAGATAACGGGTAGGAGAAGGAGAAAATAAAATAAAATAAAACTAGAAGAAGGAAATGACATGAAGTAGGAGACAAGGAAGAGTGAGAGATCAATAGAGTAAAAAAAAAAAATAATAATGATGGAATGAAACTGAAGTGATATAAGACATACATTAGAAAATCACAGGAAGAAGAAAAGAAAGACAAGAAAAAGAAAAGCATGAAGAGAATCCCCACTCCTTGTTTTCCTGATCTGCATTCTTTTCCCATTTATTCTCCGCTCTTGCTTCTGTCAGTCAACATTTACACGAAGGTTGTTGATGTATTCTCGTATCTATGCTGCTCATGCGCCGGACACCTTAATGTAGTAGTCTGCTGAAGGGAGAGTCAAGGGGCCGCCAGATGGAGCTTAGAGACGCGCGGTGCATCAAAAGGACTTAGAGATTTGCTTCGTTATCTTCCAACTGATCATGCTGTGATAAGCCGCTCGCACGACCTGTTACGTCATGGCAGGAAGCCGAGCCCACGGTCTGAGTTAAAAGGGCTGACGTGGGTGTGGAAATCTGAGCAGGTGAGAGGAGCAGGTGTGAACACAGGTGCTCTCTAGGCGGCCTGTAACTCTTCCGGTAATATAGTATGTTTTTTTTTTTAATGGTATATATTTCATTAAAGTATTTTGTTGATTTATGAATTATTTGTCTCGTAATTATCAAGAGGGTTTACAAATTGTGCTGTCACTCATTCACCAAGGCTTATCTACTCACAGGATTAAATATAAGTGAAGTGCTAAGAAAAGTTGTTAGCAATTATATATGAGTTGAATAGCATAGTCTTTGGCTTTTCAAACTGAGAGGCATAAAAACTCTCCATTCTTCAGAAATTTGTTCAATAAGTGTATTTGTGTATTTTATTTACCACAATGATGTGTTATATCATGGGATGGCTGAGGTTTTCGTAATTGTATTCTCATGTGCTTTATATGACTAACCTTGACTGCGTTATAGGTTTAGTGAAAGTTATTAAGAATTTTCAAAGTTCAAAGTCTTTACGACTCTAGTAATTTGTAAAAGATCTATACATTGTAGAGAGAGAGAGAGAGGGGGGAGGGGGGAATTCAACTGATCATCTTTGTGCCCTTTCCAAATAGTTCTGCTGAGAATCAAAAGCACACAAGCCCACGTCTGCTCCATCACTAATTACTCTTTCCCAATTACAATAAAAAATAAACAATAATACGACAAAGAAAAAAAAAAACATGAGTAAGCGTAAAAAAAAAAAAAAAGTTGCCTTAGTCTGGAAGTAAACGAAGTGAGTCATCATCAGCGAACGTGCTAATTTGTTAATGTGATCTGAAGGCACCACGCACACCACACCACACCAGACTACCACGGGCCCCGCTGCTGGACAAACACAACACAGCAAGGGGAGAGAGAGAGTTTGGCGAGGCGGGGCGGGGCAAGGCGGGGCAGGGTATGGGTGGGGTGTGTTGGGTTGGGTGGTGTTCCGGGTTTCGGGAGAGGGGGGGCAGGGGAGGGGGAGGGGGCAGAGGGAGGGGGGGTACTGGACGCTTCCGTGGGAGAAATTACTGGGATTGATTGCTGGAGACACACCACGTGACGGTGAATAGATTATGAACCGTGGACTCTTAATATTTTAGTGTGTGTGTGTGTGTGTGTGTGTGTGTGTGTGTGTGTGTGTGTGTGTGTGTGTGTGTGTGTGTGTGTGTGTGAGTGTGATGGAAATACGACTCTAATTGCAGGTGTGACATGGCTACAACTCAGGCGCAGCAGGTAGAAACAGAGTTATATCACCGAACATGAATGAGTAACGAGGGTGATCGTAATTCAATGCATTAATAAGAATCGTCATGAAGATACAAAGAAAAAAATAAAACAATAACAACAACGATAACAACAAGACCGTGATAAAACAAAGAGCCATTTCTCTCACTCTCACTTCCTCTCTCTCCTTACCTTTTACTCATAACCCTGGAAGTGGCGTCGTCATTCGTCACACATTCATTACTGTGAAATTCATTACTGCTGTCCACACCCACCGCGGGGAAAGGCAACAAGGGAGCGATGCCAGGAACCTGAACACATTTAAGCAGCACTGTAGAGATTGAATGCATTTGAATACCACTGTTTTTTTACACGAAAAGTAGAGAGGGAAGCAAGAATATGGGAAGATGTAGTAAAAACGTGTAGCTAAGTGGGAAGGAAAGAATTATTGAGGTGGTGTATAATAGATATAGAGTGTAGATTATAGAGATATATTGCACCATCAAGGAGGAACTCTGTGAAACGTGTATTAGTGCAGTTTTTTTAAGAGAACATGGATAATTATGAATGAGATAAAGGTGCTGGAAGATCTGGAAGCGTGAATGACACAAGGATGAATGAAGCAATGGAATATTGTAATGTGCAGTAAACATCTAGAGTGAATCAGGTAAGGAACTTTGAAGGGGTGCAGGAATGACTGGAGTGGGGGTGTGTTAAGCGAGAGCATGTGGAGGCCTGGAACGGTGAAAGAGACAAGGATGTTTGGAAGGGTGCATGGAAGGAGGAATAAGGCCAGGGTGTGTGTGGAAGGCTGTCAGGGTGTGCTGAGGACTGCCGGGGTGACCAGAGCGACGTCCAACCTTCAGCTATTGTCGGTAGTCACGTCGGTCACACTAATTTCGAGATGGCGTGTGTACGGTTCGCTTTGTGTGTGTGTGTGTGTGTGTGTGTGTGTGTGTGTGTGTGTGTGTATTGGTGAATATGTTATTTTGTGTACCTTCTTGGCGGGCTGATGACGTACAGATATACAAATTGCATGTGTGTTGGCCTGATTTGTCATGCACTTACGTCAAAAAGTATAAGTTTATTGGTGTATTGACTCTTATTAATTACGGAGTGAGTGAGGGAGTATGCAAGTGCGTATGTTTGCTTGTTTTCCTGCTGTGTGCTTTAATGACTCAGCACTGATGTTACCAGTCACCCTTCCACCGCTTCGAAACTCGCTAACTCCCCATCACTTCCACACCACGGTCACCTCAACAGAAAGGAGAGTTAGCTTAATTTCTTCTTAAACCTTTTTTGTTCATTTACAAGTGCGCCACAAGAACACCACGCGCTAGTGTTGTTTTGGTGGTGATGGTGGTGGTGATGGTGATGGGGGTGGGTGGTGGTGAGGAGAGTTCGCCGTCCCTTCAGCACTCACGCTCCTGATAAGGGCTTCGTGACTGGCCGGCACTCTGTTTTAGGGCAGTGTGCATTAAGGTGCAACTGTTGTTTTTATTAGTGGCAGACTTTGTGATTCACGCGACGGGGGTTATTAGTCATACACGTCCGTGAAGAATGAGGTGCGGAAAGATTTCTTAATTTTGTAGAATTCCACCTGCTGAAAATCAAGGTTATTTTTTACACAGTGAAACACACACACACACACACACACACACACACACACACCTAGTTACCATGGTGAGTAGAGGGAAGGCCCTGTGTGTGCCCTGAGGTGATGGCAGTGGTAGCAAAGGTATACATATAGTGGCGTTCCCGTGGAGGCGGCCTGGCCTGGCGGGGAGGTGTGGGTGTGAGCCGCCACGACACGCCAGCAGGGGAGAGTGAGCTGGGGGGAGGGGGATTAATGGGTCGCCGGGGAGTAGGGAATGAAAAGGGTTCGTTGGGCCGCACCTCTACTCCTCCATGATGTGGGAGGAATGTCGGTGGCGGTGCAGTGTGGACATCCACCGCTACTGTCCTCGCTGTCGCCCTCGCCCACCTCATTCCTCTCCATATCACGGGTGCGTCACCGTGTCACCTCAGGCAGCGTCCTCAGCTTGCATGTGCGTAATGGGAAGCTCTTCCTGCTTCATCATGTGGTCAGGCTGAGACGTGTGTCTGGCATGCGCTGCCTCAGAGTCTGTCCTTCACTCGCCTGAGGAAGGAAAGTTATGTTGGTATAAACTTACACCTCCGTCGACCATCATGGAGTAGGCTTTTGTGGTTAACACACACGCACACATTCAGACAATACACACACCACGCACGCGCTCACACACACACACACACACACACACACACACACACACACACACACACACACACACACACACACACACACACACACGGTCGTGTACTGTCGTGTCTCTTGTATGTTGTTTTTCAAGTTCCACATGATGGATGCAGGTCACAGGAGGCATTTTTCCTTTTGATCCAAGAATTTGTGACAATTTGCAAGAAAAGGTAATTTTTGAATAGCGTTACTGCAAATAAATCAAGTTTATTATTCCACGTAGAAGTGGTGTACGAGAACAATCGTCAAGAATTAAACGCCTTGAAAAGATTGTAATTGAAGCAAATACATGAGTTTAAAGAAGAATTGTACTACTTTGTAAACGTTCGTAAATTCGTATTTTTTACAAGCTGGGAATATCTATTCACAACACTGTATGAGATGCACAGAGCACTACGACACACTAAATAGAAAAAATCGCTTGTGTTTTGAAGCTATCAATGGTGGATTTTGTTTCATGACGAATCAACAAGTTTTGGATTAGCCAAAAATCAAGTTGGTGTCTCTAAAAATAATCGAAATGAAACCACCAATCGGGTTACTGATCGATAGGCTAAAAAAAATTCCAAAATAGCTTTATTTATTGTAACAAATTTTGGTGAGGCCATTTTGAGCTTCTGCTTTTACTTACCTTACTGTTAAGAAATGGTTCCATTGATATTTTGATACCTACTATATTATTATGTCTTGTTGTTCTTTGTATTTTGTACTGTATTTTTACTTACGTCAGTGCTTAAAAGTCGCTAACCAAGTGTCCTTCCTTCAGCTTGAACTCCTTTCCTATCATTTCATCTGGTGCAATATCCTATTTCCAGCGGTTGGTCGAAAGGTAAAGGTGAAAAGCAGTCTCGCACATAGAACATGGCCTTGCATGGATTCCCTTTGTGTATAACGAGACTGGCTTGCGTGACACTAACGCGAGAGTGACGAGTTAGCACCACTGAATACCGATGATTGCGTGGCCCCACAGTACCTAATGCTATCGGTTGACTAGGCACTGAGAGAGAGAGAGAGAGAGAGAGAGAGAGAGAGAGAGAGAGAGAGAGAGAGAGAGAGAGAGAGAGAGAGAACAGGGGCGTGTGGGTGCCGCTCATCCAGCCGTAGTAAGGCTGTCATCATCTCCGTTAACGAAGTGTCGGCGCACGTTCATTACGGTTCCGCCAGTCACCCGCCTCCCTCTGGCCTTCTTCACCGGGTTCTGCTGACACGCCTCCCCTGCTGCTGCTCCCCTGCTGCTGCTGCTGCTGCTGCTGTCATGTCATTCCACTTCCCTGCTACTCCAGCGTCTATCCCCCTGCACCTTGTACTCCCTCACTTGCATTCCACACATCCTGTTAGGGTTCTCATGTCTTCCCTGCTTCCATGTTACTCCCATGCCTATTGCCCTTCACCCTCTGCCCCCCTCACCTCTTCAGACAGGCCTGGTTCCTTCTCTCTCTCTCTCCCTCTCCCTCTTTCTCTCTCCCTCACCCAGCGCTTCAGTCGTGCCGTGGCGCTGCTTCTTGCGTGGCTGTTCTCATTTAGTTTTAGCCTTATCTGTGTAAACCATCTAAGTGCGCTGCCACGACCCCGGTGAGTTGTTGCGCCGCTGATGATTTCGCAAGGCGCTCTTACTTTTTGTGGCATGTCCCTCTTCGTCTCTCCGTCCCTCTCTCACTGCCTCGTCTCTTCACTGTCTAATGCCGCTAAAGTCTGTCCCTGAACGAAAATACCTGAAGAGAGAAGTGATCGATTTTTGGTGTAACTGAGTCTAGTGAAATGAAATGGTTTGCTACAGTGTCACAGGTGCTGAGATGTTGCTATAGGAAGTAACATCAGCAGCAGTGGTAGCGGTGGTAGTGGTGGTGGTGGTGGTGGTGGTGGTGGTGGTGGGGCGTAATATGGGTAGCAGAGACCAGCATCCAGTCATCCATACTGATGAATCCCGCCGGCAAGTCCATCCTTCCTCACCACACTCCCCTCCCTTCCTCCCTTCCTCCCCTTCCCCCCCCCTTCATCTCTCCCTCTCCCTTCCTTTCCTCCCTCCATCCCTTCTCACCTCCCTCCCAACCCTTCACCTCTTTCACCCTCGTCCCTAACATCACCACCACCACCACCACACCACCATCACCACCACCACCACCAGCTACCCTTCATTACAGTTTCACTCAATCTGAGACAACGCAGAGAGAACATGTGAAAAAAGTAACCACCAAAACACAGCAGGGAACATAGAGCAAAAATGTACGTACGTATTTATTTGTTCCCCCCCCCCACTTTTTATTCCTTTGCAACCACGAACGATATGATCTGATTTGTGAGCAGCGCAGGAGGACGAAGAGGACGGAAAACCTCCCGGCCTGCAACTCCCAAACTGACAGATAGACTCGGCCGGCAACGCACCGAATTTAAATGAAAAATGCGCCAAAGTTCTACCCCAGCGTTTTCTTAAAGTTTAGATCAGCGATGGTAGCAAATGCCTTGGTGACGAGGACAGCGAGAAGCAACAAACGGCACCGGCAGGGTCTGGAAATAGGATTGGCACTCACTACTTCTTGTTAACACACTGCCTCGGACGCCCCAGGGTTGCCTCCAGGGCCGCGGTGTGGTAGGCTGGGAAGGCACGCGGGTGTTTCCAAAAGGAGCGAAATGAAAATGAACGAGACACAAGGCAGAGGGAAAGCAGGAGGTGGGTGTCGTGCCTCCCAGCAGGACGGGCAAAAGACCTCCTAATTGTTCGCTTTTGAATATGGATGGCGTGTGTGTGTGTGTGTGTGTGTGTGTGTGTGTGTGTGTGCAGTGAAAACGAGGAAGCAGTGTGTGGAAACGGAATGTGGGTGTTTTGATAATGAACTAGTTAACTCTTATTCTCGTTGTTAGAATGTTTCTTTCCTCCTCTCTCTCTCTCTCTCTCTCTCTCTCTCTCTCTCTCTCTCTCTCTCTCTCTCTCTCTCTCTCTCTCTCTCTCTCTCTCTCTCTCTGTATGGAAATGTATTGGACCAAAGAAATCCACAAGATTTGATCATCCCCAAAGTTTTCAAGACAAAATCTTTTCGGTGAGTCGCGTTGTCGAATTCTTGATCAGCCTTTGCAGCACTTTGGAAAAATTTTTGAACATCACCGCTAGAGAAAGAAGTAGAAATAAAAGTGAAAAAAAAAGAAAAGAAGAAATGGAGGAGAAAGGGAATATAAAGAAGATGGGAAGGAGAAAGATGAAATGGAGTAAATGAAGCAAGGTAAAAAGAAAAGAAGTTGAGAAGAAAGGGGAATGTAAAGAAGGTGGGAAGGAGAAAGATGAAATGGAGTAAAGGAAGAAAAGTAAAAAGAAAAAAGTGAAGAAGAAAGAGGAATGTAAAGAAGATGAGAAAGAGAAAGATGTAATGGAATAAAAGAAGGATGGTAAAAAGAAAGGAAGAAATTGAGGAGAAAGAGGAATATAAAGAAGATGAGAAGAAGAAAGATGTAATGGAATAAAGGAAGTAAGGTAAAACAGAAAGGAAGAAATTGACGGAAATGTAGTTGTGGTAGTCGTGTGTTCGTGTCTGAGTGTTATGAAATGAAAACGTAATCAGATATTTTTTTGTATTTCATTTGATCTCCATCAGCTATCGGCTTGCATTTCGTGTTTTCGGTAATTAGTTTATTTAATCCTGAGAAATTAATTTATGGTTGTGAATCAACTTTTGCCATCTTGATCTTAGCATTGCAGTGTACTAATATTGGTTCAAACTGGTACTGATACTCATCCATGTGTAATAACAGTGGCCGCCTCAGTTACGTTGATTTAAGTGACGTTTCTTGTACTGTACCTGTGTTTTGCTGTGTTAAACGAGTCACTTGCTAACTGCTGCAACTGTGTGTGTGTGTGTGACTGAGTTGGGGAAAGCTTACACACGTATTACTGAAGACTATGTTTTAAATGCATTCAACTTTTCAAACTTAGTGTGGCAAAGGTATTCAGTTTACGATGAAAAATTTATTTATTTATTATTTCTATCTTATATATCATTAGAAATAATAAATTTTCAGCAATCACGGTTGTTGGCTGCATGGCGCAGTGGCAGGTGGCCATTAGTGAGGCAGCGTCCCCATCAGCACGTCAACACGACCCTAAACGCAGCAATTAGTCCCCCGATGATTGCGCGCCTCACCTGTCCCGCTCATCTGTGACTTTTAATTCACATACTAATTCATTTCCGTCCCGATGGTGTGGATCATTGCAGGATGACGACCGACCGCCACACCGCGACTCCATCAACGGATAATTAAAAATCTTCATCATACCAAAATGCAAACAATATCAACATTCCTCCTCCCACTCTGCTGTTCACCTCTAAAACTTGCTTAGGTCATGAATATTCCAAGGATGGCAGTAATAGTACCATACGTTTACAACTATCATTTCCGTAATTTCACAAAGTCATAGCATCACAAATGTTACTTCAGTCAGCACGGTAACTTCCACTCACTCGCACTCGTCTTTTCTGGTTCAAAATTTCACGGACTCCATTATCCATCCCTGCTGCTCCAACATGCCTTTCCGTAATCTTATCTCTGCTACCATCTTCAAACTCCCATTACACTCCGAGCCTTTCTCAGATGTTCCTGGAGGCTCAGTGTGTGTGTGTGTGTGTGTGTGTGTGTGTGTGTGTGTGTGTGTGGTTTCATGTTGTCTGGTTTTGTCTGTACCGCGTTCCCTTCACTTCAATCTTCTCATAAGAAATACACGGATGTTTTACAGAAGCGGCTAATTTTTTTTTTTCATTTTTTTCATGTGCAATATTACGTGATGTGAGAGATGAAATGAGATGGGAAGGGGGAGGGGGGAGGGGGGCAGGTTCCTGGTGTGGTTTAGAGCAGATGCCAGTGCGGTGGTAAAATGAAGAAGGACGAGGTTTTCTCCTACCTTGCATTATAGACTGAAAATGATAATGTATATAGTGATGGTGAAGAAGAAGATGATGATGATGATGATAGTAGTAATAGTAATTGTGGTGATTCTTTATTCTGGAGCGCGATCATATAGACTAAAGATGATGATGATAATGATGATGATGATGATGATGATAATAATAATAATAATAATAATAATAATAATAATAATAATACAAGATGCAGGTATTCAAGTATAAACTACAGTGATCAATGTATATCAGATTACAACCTCGAATACTCACCTCAAGGCCTTTATATAATCATTCATTCATTCATTCATTCATCTACTTATTCTTGTATTACTTGATTTCTTTTTTTTAACCCAAGTTGGTGTTGGTGAAGGTGGTGGCAAGTAACATCTTAGTATTTTTACACACGCGCTAAAGCCAGGCTGAGAGAATCATGATATTTTAACACGCCGCGCTCTCTCTCTAAAGGTCTCGAGACTCGCTGACTGACACTCGTTTCTTGCCCAGTCCTGTATTGATGAGAATCCTTCAGTACGTATCGCAAATAGACTGATTTCGAGTTCCATGTACTACTTGCCTTCTTACGCAGACTATAACAAGGAGTACAAGGAATTACACGGGCCTGAACACGTAATTACTCAAGTCATTACGATATTTGTCTCTTATTAAGTATGTGTGGTGTTGTTTATTGGTTGTTTAACTATTCCGAGTAGTGTTTTGTTTATATTTACAGCGCATCCTTCTTTTTTTTATTTTGTTTGTTATATAAAGTATTGGATTCTAATGTTTTTTTTTTTTGCTGTTGTTCTGGTGCTCCATCAAGGCCATTTTTTTGTTTTGTTTATTTATTTACTTATTCATGTATGCATGTATCTATCTATCTGTTTGTTTGTCTGTGTGTATCTGTATGTATGTATGTATGTATGTATGCATGTATGTATGTATGTACGTATGTTTCTACCGAACTACTTACGTCCCTATATGTATGTCTATACATGTATCTAACTAATTATCTATTTATCTCTATCTACGTATATATATATATATATATATATATATATATATATATATAATAATACTTATATCTATAATATATATATATATATATATCTATATATATATATATATTATATTATTATAATGTGGAAGCGTTTAGGAGACTGGCCGAGGAGAAGAAGAGAGAAAAAGAAAAGTTTAACCAATTGATTCTGTCGTCTAGTGATTATGAATAGATTATGAGTGTCTAATTATTATTCATCTATCTATTTATTTATCTATCTATCTATCTACCTATGTAATGTGGAAGCGTTTAGGAGACTGACTGAGAAAAAGGAGAGAGAGAAAAGAAAAGTTTAACCAATTGATTCTGTGGTCTAGTGATTATGAATAGATTACCCTCCAATATTCCAGGTGTTAATTCATCGGTGTCAACCTCCTGAATCATAGACCAGAAACGATATATCAAACATGTTCATTGCCTAAATTAGTGCGTCATTAATTTTCACTCGTGACTGATCTTTATAAATTTGATTTTACGAGGTTTCTTTTTTTTCTTTTGCCTCGAGAGACCATTCATACTTGCTTCTTACATTTTATATAGATGAAGATTTTTTTTTGTACTTCTGATTACTTACAGTTTATTATTCATATTGATTCGTTTTCTTTTCCTCGTTTTTTTCTATTCTTTTAATTCAACATCCATCATTTGAAGAGATCCATTAATCACTGTGAAGGTGACCCATTGTAAAATACGAGTCACTTTGAACACGAACCACTGTAAACAAGAAACATTGTGAACATAGACTCCTCAACTCGAAATGTTGTGAACTTTCAACTCCTTATCTTAGGATCACGACTTATTACTCTGGTACAAATCCTGACTGTGCTTATCTTCTCTCTTGGCTTTTCCTTGTATTTATTCTTTACATTATTCATTTATCTATTGTTTTCAGGACACATTGTTCACATAGAATCTTTAAGTACTTGTTTCTCTCTCTCTCTCTCTCTCTCTCTCTCTCTCTCTCTCTCTCTCTCTCTCTCTCTCTCTCTC
>CM035181.1:29844930-29866809 GCA_020233015.1 Callinectes sapidus | reverse complement strand
ATCACACAACACACACACACACACACACACACACACACACACACACACACACACACACACACACACGCACACACACACACACACACACAACGCACACACACACACACACACACACACACACACACACACACACACACACACACACACACACACACACACATTCCTCCAGAATCCCGTCATTCCTCCCCCCCCCTGTTCCCTCCTCCCTCCTCCTCCTCCAGGTCTTCCCCCTCCCCCCCTCCTCTGCTTGTCGCTTGATAGAGTCTGTGAACAATAGGAGTTTGTAAGAAAAGACGAGGCCGGCAGCCACTGTCTGCTGCTGTCCACTCACACACGCTGCTGTGTGATGGAAAACTGGTGAAAATAAATACATGGAAATCGACAGCAAAATAAATACTGAGAATAAATAAACAAAGTAACGAAGAAATAAATAATATAGGTGCGTAATTTTCATAATACATACAGTATGTGATATTCCAGGAGTGAATGATAAATACAAATAAGTATATTACAAATCACACCGTTAATAGTATTTGTTGCTTTCTTTTTTTTACCTTATACAGTTAACAGATCATTTCTTTCGATGTGAAAATGTTACTGGTTCAGAAAATGTCGTGTCCGGCTCAGGCCACGCCGAGGGCGCGGGGTGACCAGTGGTGCGCTGCGTCATCCACTGCTGTGTGGGGCCATGTAGCACCGCCCAGACCCACCCATCGCTGTGCAGTGTCATGCAGCGCCTCGCAGCTCCGCGCTGAGCGCAACACGGCACTGCGCCTGGCCGTGCAGAGCCGTGCCCGTGCCTGGGCGAGCGTAGACCGCGCACTACACTCCTTCAGGAGCAGCGTGGCGCGGGGCGGAGCGCATCGACACGAAAGTTTTCAATGAGTTTTAATTGTTCAGAAGTTGAATCAGGGTAATTTTCTGAATTATAATTTAATCTATGTGTATCTAAGGACTTTATAATAATGCTCTGCCGTGAAGGCGGTCAGGAGCTGTTCCTTCCCTCTCCCAGGGCCGCCCCGCCACCGGGGAGCCTCGGGAGGGCTGGTACTTGTGAATGCACAGAGGTGACACGTCTTGCATGGTTCATTGTGAATGGCAGAACACAAATCAACATTACCTCTGTTTCTATGCACTCGCTGAGGGCGACACGTTTCCTTGGCGAGGCGGCGCCCGACCCTCCCACGCGGCCGCTCTAGTATAGTAAGTCTGGCGCTGTTTCTTGATCTTATTTCCCATGCTGGTGATAATTTGTTCTCTGTTAGCCTTTTCCTGTGTTTCCACCCATTTTTATTGTGCGTGGCGGTGGTGGCGGCAGCTCCGGGGCGCGTGGGAAGCAGCTCACTGACACTTGTTTCAGTTCCTTTCCCTTTAGTGTAATTAAATTATGTATAGTCTTGAGATGAAATTGACACACACACACACACACACACACACACACACACGCGCGCGCGCGCGCGCGCGCGCGCACACGTTCTTGTGACTCAGTGAATCGCATGAAGCATAACAAACCAAACATTAGATAGGCGTTGATATGATACATTAATCATTGCATTTTTTTAAACGACCTTTTTGTTTGGCATCCCTCGGGCGCCTCCCCACCGCACCCGTTGTCGTAGTAGTGAAGGTGTTGAGAGTGTACATAATTATGATCCCCGCCCCCTCGCCCCTCCATCCCCGTACTCTTCCTCTCGATGTCTACAAGTGAGAGTTGACTGTACTGTTGAACTAAGTAAAATAAAAATGAATGAAGAAATTGTTGTTTCACTTGTAATCTTGTGTATGTTTATTACCTAATGATTCAACTAACACTGACCACCTAACAGCCTAGTTACTCAATGACTGTGGGACATAACTGCCAACCAAATCCCTATTGCACCTGTTGTAATGTACGGAAGTAGGAGTTCCTTCCCATTGACAGTCTGGTAAGTCACACACGGTTTTCTGTTTCATACATTTCTCAGCTCATTGATTCGTGGGGCAGAATGGTAACTCTTTATGTGAAGCTTCGAACGTGACAGTATCGATGCTTTCTGTTGGTACTCTCTTCCTTCTCCTGTCCCTCTTCCTATCCCTGCTACATTAAATCTCTTTCGTCGTTCCTCACACCTTCTGGAGTATTATAAAAGTTGTGTGAAAAATAACTGGAAAGGCATTTTGTTCTGGCAGTTCTAGTTGGTCCGCTAGTGAATCACAGAAACACTTGGTATACTTGTGTTCTGAAGTCCAGCAATCCACATCAATGTATTTTGCCTTTATTCTTCCTTAAATTCTCTGATATGCTGACAAGCCCTTTCCAAAATATGACAGTTAATAGATTTTTGATTGATTTGAAACCTGAGAATGAAGGAAAGCATTAAACACTACAGCTTGAAGAATGGTGTGTTGTTTAAATTCGAACCATATCTGCGTCTCGATCCATTGTTTGGGGTGATTCTGACCGTTTCACCTACACACACACAAAGACCGGTGCTTATCCTCTCAGTTCTTCTTTCTCATTACGCGCTGTGGTTCATCTCGCCCGACTTCCATGAGTCATCAAGGAGAGCAGTCCAGCAAGGTAATAACTGCTGGGTGTTGAGGCATCGCCACCTCCACCTCTTGACTGTAAGTACTAAAGTCTATCACTGCTTCCATGTTCGCTGCCATAGCGTTCCAGATACTTAATGGTCTTCTTCTGGCGCATTATTAAATTATGAGCGTTAGTTTTGTGAACATTTGAGTTCTTGCACTGTATTTCTTGGTATAGTGGTGAGTTAGTATGTGTGTATGTGTTGGTTGATGGTTATTGTGTGTGAGTGCGTGTGGGTGTGCAGTGTCAGTAGAAAGAATACGAATCAGTGTTGTGTCTGCGCGTAAGACCTTCCTTTCTGAATACATGTAGTTCAAACTCCCATTTATAGACACAAGTCATTTTTTACACTTTCTTGCGATGACATGGGATATTTATTGGGTGAAATTTGTGGCGCCATACTAACGTGTAGCTGTGACGCCAATGCCTTTGACCTTACCATCACTGGCCTAACCTTTCCCCGGCACGTACTCACACGACAAGGAGCTACATAAGTGCTGACGTCACACTGAGAGCCGCGAGCGAGGTGCCCGATGACCTTCCTGCTTTCTTCCTTGAGCGTCACGGGAGGCGGCTCAGCCCAGGTGTGACACAGTGATACCTTATCTCTGAGTCAGCTTATCGGTCACGTAAATCTCGGAGAATTTTCCAGCTGCCTTGAGATGTTTGTCACCATTTATTCGTTCGCTTTGCTATGGTGTGTGTTTGACCTTAATTTTATTGGTTATTCACATTGTTGTTTATTATCATACTCTTCTCAAGTTCTCCGAGGTTTCGTCCATTGCTAGTCCTCATTATGTACGCATATACATCTCTTCTCATCGTCCTTATCCCCTCTTCTATTTTTAATATGGAGTAAACCTTTTCACTTGCCACAAAACTTATAACCACCTACAACTTTTTATGCGTTTATATTTGTATTGGAGTCTCTTAAATTGTTTAAATATGCAAAATTAGAAAATAAGATCAGTAAACGATAAAGATAACCATAATGAAAATATTACATTATAAAACACTTATAAATTAAATGTGCACTTAAGCACAAAAGAAATGGCCTAATGCCCATGCTTGAGTGAGGGGAAAAAATAAATAAATAAAGACACCACGAAGCACTGGAACTTCAAATACCAGTACAATTCAAACTTCAAACTTCAAACTTCAACTTCAAGCAGCAGTACAATTATCAGGTTCAATCGCATCAACCTGTATGAAACCCAATGAAAACCTTATGAGCTGAGTCTCACATACATCAACTTAGGAATGTGGCGCGATGATAGATGGAAGAAAACGGAATAAAACAATTTGCGCAGAGCTGGACGGTAATAACGGGTGACAAGAGAACAAGAAGGGAATAGCGTTCTGTCATGAGTGATGGGTTTGTATCCTGCCCAGCCAAGGTTCGCAGTGCAGCAGTGACGGGCACTAATAGATGGGATCACACAAGGCCAGAGAGTGACTTGTAAATCTGCTTCTTCTCTTTTTTTGCCAGTAGTTGCCGAGCATGAAACCACAAGAGAAACTGCAGTAAACCAACAGTACTGCACGTGGCGATCGCTGTACATGCACACTTAACCTATCTCCATTCATCATTCCTATCCACAAACTGATCTAATCGTCTGTCAAATCTCCGTGCTGGTTTGGGATTAACAGACTGATTATCAACTCTCTTCCCGTCATCTATTTTATTTACGAGTCCACTTCTTATTATTCTTTTTATTAAACACTACTTTACCAACCTTTGATTCCTGACTTCTTGTTCCTTCCAGATTCAGGATCTTGTCTGCATCACTCTCGTTTTAATTATCACCTACACCACTTGATTACCTCTATCAGATCTCCTTTTATTGTACCCCTTTATCTTCTTACTTTACACATCGAGAAGCATTCATTCGCTTAAGCGGCAACGGTATGGCAGCGCACTATGAGAAGGCGTGCTTTGGAGGAATACCAGCACTGAGAATGTGTGGATGAGGACAAAGAAACGCTGTGGAGTCAAGGAGCAATGCCGAGACAGGCGCCA
Source organism: Callinectes sapidus (assembly GCA_020233015.1). Taxonomy (NCBI): domain Eukaryota; kingdom Metazoa; phylum Arthropoda; class Malacostraca; order Decapoda; family Portunidae; genus Callinectes; species Callinectes sapidus. Next base: position 29,862,217 of record CM035181.1, on the reverse strand, counting down.
GAAGGTCCAGGAGTGACTAAACAAAGGTGCTTTAAAGTTCAACCAGTTTGTTCTCTGATTCGGAAGAAAAAGTCGACAAATTTCAGCTGTGTGTGTGCGTGTTGAGTTGCTGTGGGACTCGGAACGTCACGCGGAAAGCAATCTTAACGCATAGCAGCGGAGGGGCGAAGACAGCGTGCGTGGAGGAGAGGAGTGAAGGAGAGAGGCAAAAAATGCACACGTTCATTAATGCTTGGGATGTGCATGTTCCGGGAAGCTGCAGGAACTGAGCCACGGGGGAAAAATTAATGAAGGAAATCCACGAAAATTCAATGGTATGTTTTCGTTTTTTTTTCTTCCATGTCAATAACTGGGCGTTTGTGTATAGTATTCCCTATGGCTTGTGTACACGTCAACAACACACGATCTGGTAAAAGCTGTATAAATGAAGCCACTGGAGAGAAACTAATGAGGGGAATCCACGGAAATTAAAGAGTACGGTTATCTTCCTCAATGTAAATGACTGTGTGTGTGTGTTTGTGTGTGTGTGTGTGTGTGTGTGTGTGTGTGTGTGTGTGTGTGTGTGTGTAGCATTCTCTATGGCGTGCACATGTGACATCCACACGATCCAAGGAAACAGAGCATGGAGGAGCAACCCTGCACTGCCTCCCCCTCCCCACTCACCACCCCCCACAGCCACTCCCCTCCCCTAAACCCATCTCCGCCCCACTCCCCAACCTTCCCTGCCTTGCCAGATGTGCATAAAGCTTACACACGATAAAAGACATGATACCACTTAAAATCTCACTTAATCACGTGTTAGACTGCATATCTCCCAATTTTCAGGCGCAATTAACGGGAAAGCGGGAAGAGAAAGCTAACACGGCAATTAATTACCACACACACACACACACACACACACACCTGTAGACGCGCTTCATAAACACACCTGCGCAACACCTATATAGACACACAGAATTAAACCCCTAAAAGTGACACAGGTGAAGGTGAATACAGTAACACAGCCTTGGAAAGTAAAGCACAGGTAGGTAGGTCTCATTGTAACCCCGGCGCGTGAAGGCGAGCGCGTAGAGGCAGCAGGCGGGGCGGGGCGGCGGCCGGGGAGGTGCGGGCTGTAATTATTGGGTCCACCCGTCTAAGTGTTACCAAGTTTGTGGGGCTCACCTGTCCGAAGGTAGACTCGTAAATATTGCACGGGTGAGTACTCAGTTACGAGAGAGAGAGAGAGAGAGAGAGAGAGAGAGAGAGAGAGAGAGAGAGAGAGAGAGAGAGAGAGAGAGAGAGAGAGAGAGAGAGAGAGAGAGTATTGAGAAAATTTGTATAATCGTATATAATTATAAAATCTGTATGATTCATGGACCACTCCAATTTGTCTAATACCAATGATGTTTATTCCTGTAAAACTTTGTCGTTTACCTCACTATGTTTCATCAAAATATACTAGTATCCGGTTTCTTTTTCACTCCGCAATATGTTTTCTTAAATTTCTACTTATTCCCCTTTCTGGAGTTTCCCTTTTTGAAATTGCTTTCGTGTGTGTGTATGTGTGTGCGTGTGTGTGTGTGTGAGGAATCAGGCATGTTGGGGCGCCGAAGTGTCTGGCGGCGCTATCTAAGGAACAGTCAGTGCAGGTGGGTCTTATCTAATCTTACAGTCACTGATAAGCAACACCTCAAGACAGTGGTGACACAAGGCCGCTGTCAATAAAACACCGTAAAACACAGCCAGGAATGTGTTGAGTGGCTGTGTGTTCTTCCCGCCCCTGTGTGTCTACTGCTGCTGCTGCCGAGACCTTGAACTTCTTAGCGTGCCCCACAGTTTGTGCTTCATGCCCGCTAGGACTTACCTTCAGTACTGATTCGTCTTATGCTACTTCAGTTAGATGGTGATTGTAGTTGTTGTGGCGGTAGTGGTGGTGGCAGTGGTGAATGTTGTTGTAGTTGTAGGGGTAATAGTAGTAGTAGTAGAAAGAAGGGGAGAAGAAATAATTATGAAGATAAAGAGGAGTACATTTTAAAATACACTTTGCTCAATCTGCCTCTAGAACCTTAAAACACCTTAAAAAATTCATGTAAATTTGAATGAAACCTTCAGAAATAGTGGAGGTGAAGCATGGAAGTATCTAATAATACCGGCCTTATGTGTATGCCTTGCCTTTTCTACGGATTCGTCTTATGCTACTTCAATTAGATAAGGAGTGTAGTTGTTGTGGTGGTAGTGGGGATGGCAGTGATGAATGTAGGTGTAGTTATAGCGGTAATAGTAGTAGTAGGAAGAGGGAGGGAAGAAATAATAATGAAGATAAAGAGAAGTATATTTGAGAGTGCACTTTTGAAAATTTAAGTGAATGTGCGTATGTAAAGCGACATTGTAAGCGTCAGGTATTGGTATTATATATAATAAAGTATTTATGAATGATATTAAGTCAAAAATATTCGTCTAACAAGTGACAGTAGCAATTGTAATAGCAGCAGCAGCACCAGAAGCAGCAGAAGTAGTGGTGGTAGTAGTAGTAGTAGTAGTAGTAGTAGTAGTAGTGATAGTGGTGATGGTAGAAGCAGCAACAACAGCAGCAGCAGCAGCAGCAGCAGCAAGTAAATAAGTCAACAAATCTACACGTAAAATCACTTGTACGCAACAAAATAAAGCAATGTAAGTTTATAATTACACATTCATCTCCAAAACGTGTACTAATGATGCAACAATATCGCATTCATCGCACTCCATCTAATAAGGAACACCACACAATACAATGTGGTGAAGTGAGGAGTGTTCCCAGACAGCATGGCGATGTGTTACGTGGCTGATCTCGTATCTTTTGACGTGAGAATGTTATCACGTTTCCTGTGTCTCTCATGCTTCCTCCTCTGCTCAACCTCCTCACGACTTCACAATCATATTTGTTTCCCCATAATTTGACACTCATTTTTGTACCAAGGGATTTAAAAGGTAATGTTTAGAAGAAGGTTAATCTCCCATGATTTCTTTTGTATATATGTTAACAGTTTTCCCTATGTGGCTCTGAATGCAAACAAAAAAACTACTATAATAATGTAATAATTTGTGTTTGTATCCCCCTCCTCTCTCTCTCTCTCTCTCTCTCTCTCTCTCTCTCTCTCTCTCACACACACACACACACACATATTTATCCCAGCGTTGTATTCTCAGGATGAGGCATCACACTTGTCATAAGACGTGGCATCACTTTCCCCTATGACTGTATCCGAATCTGCCTCCTCTTATTCCATTACCTTCCCCGTGATGCTTCGAAGTATGTCAAGGCGCTATTCATGCCGTTCAAATATCCAGCGCTCCAAAGATTTTAGTTCCTTTTAATTCACCCTCACCACGCTTATTGCCATCAGATCTCGACCATTTGTCACCATATCATTATTCCATATCACCTTTCACAACACATTGCCTTTATATTTCAATACTTTCAATGCCACTTATTACTTTCTTTCACTCTCTTGGGTTCCATTTGTCTCACTCGCACCGAAGCTTTGAGACGAGTTTCGGTGCGTGGCAGGACTCCGCTCGCCTCTCCCTCAATCCTCGTGTTTGGTTGAGTGAGTGTGCGTGGCGTCCGTGTGTCGTCTGTCGCTGTGGTGGTCGTTGCGGTAGTTCTTCCGTAGCTGGCAGGTAAAGTACTCCCTTGTTGTTGCCGTGTGGTGGTGTGTGCAATGGGTTGTTGTTGATATGGTCTGGTGAGGCTGGAAGGTGACGGTCATGGAGAGTGAAGAGTTGGATATAATTGACTGGTATTCTCTGACGGTGTAATTACAAGGTCCCAGGGTTTCGTGATGTGATGGATTTAGGTAGCAAGTTGTGTAGTGAAGTGTGTATTTTTAGCTCCCCGGTGACAAAGCCGTTCGTCTCTGTGATGTGACGCACGTAGCAACAACACATTATTCATCGTTATTGTATGATACGTTTGGAATCGAATAAGAAGTCATTAAACAAAACAATGTTAATAATGCAAGTGTTGATTATCCTGATGACGTAAATAGCTGCGTTGTTCTGTTCTATTTAAGTAAGTGCGTACCAGTGAGTAGGCGAGGATATACCACGAACCCTTACTGCTTTCCTAGAATTACTTACACCCACTTATGACGTATATTGATGAATCATAACACATAAACTGATCCTCAACACTGTCATGCCGTATCACTCGTCTTTTTCCTCCTCAACCTCCCACATGCCTTGCCAGATTAAGGTAACGGGAAAATATCAAAGCTGTAAACCGACTGTAGTAATTAAAGTGATTAGTGGTATTTGGCACTGATCCTGTCCCGCTCCACTCCCTCTCTCGCCTTTCCCTCCTCCCGCTTAGTCACTCACTAGGCTGCTGGGACCGCGTTCATCATAAAATTAAAGCATATTATATAGCTTTTGGTAGATGTACATGTATCATATTATCAGAACGTCACTCTTCATTGGTATATCACGTTGTGTGTCACTAGATCAGTAACATAGAATATCTGAACGGTGTAAACTAAACGATGCTTCTTTTTCTTTCTCCCTTCCCTGTCCTTTGCATTGCGTTCTATCCCACTGCCTACCCCCTTCCCTTCCTCCCTCGGTTATCTCTTTCGTCGCCTCCTCTCCCTCTCTTATCTGCATCACTCATTCCTCTTTATCATGACTACCATCCCTCCAAAGACGGCGCCATATGACCCTGGCTGTTGCGGCGCTTACTTTGAATCATTCACTCACTCACTCCAAAGACAGTTATTTCATTCCCTTTCTATTATATACCTCTTACTTCTTTGCCTCTGCGCCGTCCTCCTCCTCCTCCTCCTCCTCATCCATTTCTTTTTCCTTCTCCCTCTTTCCTTCCACCTCATTCCTTCTCTGTTAACATATCCTGAACCATTTCTCTCCTTGTGTCTCCTTGTATCTCTCTCTCTCTCTCTCTCTCTCTCTCTCTCTCTCTCTCTCTCTCTCTCTCTCTCTCTCTCTCTCTCTCTCTCTCTCCAGTGCCTTATTTCACGCACTTTTCATTATCATCATCACATCACCACCACCACCAATAATGAAAATAATAATAATAATAATATCCTGATACTTACCCTTCACAAGATAATCACCTGATATTTCCCTCATACGATCCGAAACTAACTACATTTTCCTCTACATATATGAATGACTCTTTCAACACCCGCTCTCCATTAATTATCAATCACCGTCATTCCTATCCGTCATCAGCATCATCACCAGTCAACGCGTGAGTCAATCGCCACAGCATCACCATCACTCATCATCATCACCACCATCCCTATCACCATCACTCCCTGTCGCCCACTGTACTCATCACCATCACTCATTCTCACCCGGCCTAAACAAAATTGCGGTAAGGCAGTCCGTGAATCATTAGTCATTATGAGCCGTGCACCATCCTCACTCACCATATCCATCGCGACAAATCACTTATCCAGCCTCATCCATCTCATTCATCCTCACCCAACCACCACCCAACACGCACTACGAGTATGTCACCCGTCACCCGTCACCCTCCACTACCGCCTCTCCACGACTCCCGACTCGCTGTACTGACGTATCTGGGTGACATTGAGTTTCATATTCCGAAGTATCATTGTGCTTCATCTCCGACGTTTTAAAGGGCTTTATTTGAAATGACACGAGTGGTTTAAGGTGTTTTTATGGCTGTAGAGGCAGAATAACGAGATTTCTACATTATCTGTTGGAGAGATACTCTTGAAAACCCAGCTAAGCATCTTTGTAGCCTTTGATAATAGTCGTGGTGAGAGAGTAAAGCGTTTCTGAATATGGACCTATTAAGTTTCACATACCTTAGTTTCTTTACCTCAATAAGTGTTACTGTGATGAAAGCTAGATAAGTAGGAATGCTGTGGTTATCAATCGGCAATAGTGGACACAGGAAATGCTCCACTGATGATTGTCTTGTAGGTGTTCATTCCCTGCTGAACCTGGATTTGTCATCCACTTCGACAGCCGATTAACAGCAATTCATTTAGCTTGGTTCTCCTCCGCCGATTATTTTGTTAATCTAACATAACCAAACTACTAATTTGGTCTTGAACAGCAAATACCTCGATGCGTCAACTTACTCCTTCCATTTATTTTGCTCTTCTAAAATAACATCTAAATTACCCTAAATACTTAGCTAATGTAAGAAAACCCATTTTAAAGCATTTGAGGTACAAGTAACAGACCATCAAGTATTTGGAGTATTCCGACAGGTGTTCCCTTGCGATAGCGACAGTGTAGGCGACCTCGGCCCAGCAACATACGCGTGCTCGTACATGTTCCGAAGCAACGGCCTCGATTAACTGCCACCGAACTGCAGCGCCAAACGATAACTGCCTACAGGATAATTCCCCTGGAAAAGTCTATTTTCCTCCAACTACCACCCCCTCGTGCTCCCCCTCGTACAAATGCCCCACGCCAACAACAGTTCACCCGACAACTTTTCACCGCTTGTAATTGAAACCCCACCCGCTGACAGACTACTCCCCGCTTCACTCACAACTCGGTAGGCGCACTTGAACTAAGCGCTGCGCAGCTCGGGGGGCGCAGAGTATTCAGTGCGTACTCAGAAAAAAAGGCCAGATGGTGTTCCACTCTTGATGTCATAACGAGAGCGACCATCAATTAGTGGGCAAATAACGTGTAATTAAACACGTTCAGTTGTCGGTGTGTCTGAATTAAGTAGGGTGCAGTCCATAGGCTCTTGATTGTTACTGTTCCATCGTAGGCGTGTAGCTAGTCTAGTTTGAGCGCAGGTGTTAGTTGGAGGTAGTGCACAGCTGATGTGGCAGCGTGCAGCCGAAACACTGTCCTGTCCTGAAGCATAGTGGAGCTAATGAAGCCCAGGTAGCTTTGATGTATGTGGTGCTCCGTCTCTTGTGTGTGTGTGTGTGTGTGTGTGTGTGTGTGTGTGTGTGTCTTCATTATAATCCTTTTGTCGTTTTGGGGATACTCTCATTAACAATAATACTGTTGTTCGCGTGTATGGATGAGCTGCGTAACCTTTGATGTAGCCAAATACAATGTCATGTCACACTCTCACTTAGTAGTTCTTCACTGTTCATTCTGCAGAAAATTGCACATGCCAGAACATATGTACTGTACAGTCAGCATTACAAGGGTACATTTTCTTGAGACGTAGTTGGTATTAAGAATGTCATTTTCCTGCAGGTGTTGGGGCGGTGATGACGGTGCACCTGTCTCAGTTGGTAAAGCACCTGTGCGCGTTTATTTTCGTGCTCATGTGGTTACACCTGCATCTTGATGAGCGGTACATTGCTGCCACTTGAGACCGAATGCTGCTTGGACCTGTGATACTGTAGGGGTTACATGCCCGAAGGTACACCAATGGACAAGTATTGCACCTAGCATGGAAGAAGCCATTATCATTCAAAGGAGCCCCGCACCGTATCATTTCATTGGTAAGAATAAAGAATATATAACTTTTCCTTCCTTCATTTACATTTTCGCTCAGTCAGCACGAAATATTAAAACATGTACATAAATGTTCAGTAATTTCTTCCGCCACAAGACTAGAACACCTGTATGATGAACACGGGATATTGAAATGAGGCAAGCAACTCGGTCTCATTACGTAGGCTGGGAACGCTGCGCCAGGTGTTCGTGAATTCTTTCTTTGCTCAAAACATCGGTGTAAACTTCTGACGAGTCACTAAAACGTCATTGGCACTTCTTGGTTTTAGAATATGTCAGATTGTAATTTTGTTGGTAGAAATGGTTGTCTTGATGTTTGTTCCACTTTTACTTACTTTCCTTATCATAATGCACATCATTGTACAGTAAGGGACGGACGAACAAATAGATACTTACTGACACAAACACACACACACACACACACACACACACACACACACACACCACCACCACCACCACCACCACCACCACCACCACCACCACCACATCAACACACACACGCACACATAATCATCACTTTCTCCCTTTCACCACCAGAAGTCTTCTTCCCCTTCACATCAACACGTCATCGTCCTCATCACCACTAACACTCCTTTCCCACCACGAAACATCCCATCCTTCTCCATCAACACATGACGCTCTCTCTCTCTCTCTCTCTCTCTCTCTCTCTCTCTCTCTCTCTCTCTCTCTCTCTCTCTCTCTCTCTCTCTCTCTCTCTCTCTCTCTCAAAACACAACCAAAGACTCCGCGGCCAATCGATCCATCTCGTCAGACAGGCAACTTCGGACCTCATAATTACTCGTGATTGCTTCTAATGACCGCCAGAGGGCCGCTAACATATTCGCTCGCCCTGGCAGAGTGACGGTAATGACGCTGGTTACTCTGATATATCACTCTTGCAGGGTTTGAGTGATTACATGCAGATCCGTGAGCCCCTTTCCTTTCCTTCCCCTTGTTCCTTCCTTCCTTCCTTCCCTCCTACTTTCCTTAACCTACTTGACGTCCGCCTTCCTTTTCCTTCCCCTTCTTCTCTCTCCCCTTGTATCCTTAAGTTCTGTGCTATTAGCCAGTTGTTGAATATTCCCTTCCTTTTTTTTCAGTTTCCATCTTTTTTTCTTCTTTCCACTCCTATATCACTTATGCTCGTCCAGTTTTTTGCTTACCAGCTATTGTTCTTCTTATTCTTTTTACTCCTTCACGTCTGCCTCCGCTCCGCCCTGTTGCCGCCGTCTCCTGCCACTCAAGGCCAGTATAAGTGGGTGTGTTATTGCTATTCTGCGCAATTTCAGTGACGCGTGTGATGTAGCGTGACGGTGGTGTGTTGGAGAAAGTACACAGCCGTAATTTGCAAGCCGGGGAAGATGAATATGACTCTTAATATGGATTATGAAAGCCAGGAAGTTGGATGTCAGGGGTCACGTGGAGAGGTGAGGTGGTGGGATGGTTTACTGTGTGTGTGTGTGTGTGTGTGTGTGTGTGTGTGTGTATGCTTAGTACCTTGTTATCGGCCGTAGTGATGTGCGTGAGAGAGGTAGGTGGTAATTGCCTTGTGGAAAGTACTCGTATACTCATGTACGTACTGTATGTTGAAAGAAATGGGGAAAAAAAATAGTCATTTTGGTTCAGGTCTTTTACCAACGCTTGATTTCCTAAGAAGCTTTTTTTTTCCAAAGACCTCAGACTATTGGACAGGTGTTGGAGAGTGTTTATGCCACTGATGATGCCTTGTTAGAGTCACACTGTCACTAGAATTGCGAGAAGGACTCCAATAAACTGTAACAAAAAAAATGACGTATAGAAGACTCCGGACTGAAAGCGAGAATACAGACTTTAGAAGGTGGTTGTATAAATTAGCGTAATGTGCTGCGTGGCGATGAGATTGACGTGGTGGGGAGGCTAATGATACTTGCCACAACGCTGATCTAACATGAATAAAAAAAAAGAATCGAGATAAATATAGCTATCAGGAAAGAAGAGTATAGAATTTGACTTAATTTTGAAGTGATAACTGGCACATTGCTTCGTTATCCTTCATTGTGGTGAAGATGTCCGGTATGAAACAAGTAAGTATCGAAGAACTATTCAAATAAAATCATAACTGTGTTGGGGGATGGGAGATAGGTGGGCAGGTGGGCGGGTGGGTGGGTGGGTGGGTGGGGGAATGGTGTGCTCGTCTGGTTGAAAGACCGATCTTTTGGCCATAAAGTTTGCAGACAAATGAGGTGATTATGGAACAATTGAAGGCCATTTACGTCTAAACCGGCGCCGTGTACACTCACTAAGGCAAGGAAGCGACTAGTAGTAGTTGTGAATGCCGCCTTATTGTATCACGTTATCCTTGACTGAATTCCGTGATTGTTTACCATGTGGTACGTAGTTATGCTGTCCATATTTCTCCCAGACGAAGAGATTGCAGCGAACAGAAACCACATCATTTGCAGAGGAGTTTGGCGAAAGTAGTCGCGGCATTAACTGAGCGGTGCGGGGGAGGAGATGGTAGTTGTGTGGTGGTTGACTCTTCATATTCACCCTGCGCTCTATTGTCATCATTGCACCATCTAAGAAATAAATGAGTAAATAAACGAATAATAGTGGCAGTAGAAGTAGTAGTAGTAGTAGTAGTAGTAGTAGTAGTAGTAGTAGTAGCAGTAGTAGTAATTGATAATAATAAAATACTAAAACGAACGGTAATCATAATGAATCTAAATGAAATAAATAATGATCTTGTTAGTTCCAGCCAACACCGTCCGTCAAGCAAGTAGTTCGTTTGACATGACAAAAATAAACCGAAGCAATAAGATGCAATTCGGAAAATCATTCTTTATAAGTATGCATTCTTCGCAACACACAGGCATATTTACAATGCATTTTCTCACAGAGCCTTACTAATCCGAGCGCTCTTCACCTTTCTTCCCAACACTCTCAGTATACCACTCTGATTCGTAGATATTAGCCATTACGGAGATAACACCGAAAAAGTCAAAAATATTCGTGGGGAGCAAAAATATCTAGATGGCAGGTTATTGCGCTTGTAAATGGTAAGGTGCAGATATCAGTGTGGCCAGTTGACCTTTGCAGCGGTGACAGGTGACTGACCTGAGGGACACGGGCCGCTGTCATCGAGCTTACCTGTTTGCTGATGGGCTGACAACAGGAGATATTTGATGCTTTTCTCTCTTATATTTAGATTTATTTATTTTATTTATATATTTCATTTTATTTATGTTTTCTGTTATTTACTCATTCATAATTTTTCTTATTTCTCTCACTATTATTGGCATTGTTGTTATCACCATCACTTCCATCCTTATCGTCATTGTTCACCTTTCATCAACAAGAACTAAAATGACGATATCTGTTGTTCCCTTTACTTTATTTTTCTTTTGGGGAGGGGATTGGTGTGCAGGACACACACACACTCTCTCTCTCTCTCTCTCTCTCTCTCTCTCTCTCTCTCTCTCTCTCTCTCTCGATGAGGTAGGCAGGTTGGCAAGTACTTTCCTATGAATACATTTTTCCCATTATCGAGTTTTTCCAGTGAAATGTAGAGAACAAATATTCAAAAGTTTCGCTGCGAAGGTTCATGATGAGAAAAAATATCTCGTTATTCTCATTTGTAATAACTTTGAAATGGTTCAAAAAGTTATTATACATATAAAAGAGCAGATATTTTGAAATGAAAATCTGCGTTCCATCTGATGCTTAGCCTTACTCGCTAATGATAAGTCAGACAATCAGTAAATTTCTGTGATGGTGACTCGCCTTGCTTGGGGGCGGGGCGTCTGACCTCCACTGTCTGTCTTCAAGGTTCCTTCCATGTCACTTTTTTCACTCACTCTGCTAAGAAAAAAAATGTTCACCCAAAGTTTTACTAGTTTATCCTTATCCAAATGACACGCAAATTTCCTTCATGTTGTGTGGAAGAGCAGTTGTCGTAGTTCACAGTGGAGAAGTGAGAGGCCGACGAACGGCTGGGTGAAGAGGGCCGTGCACTCCCGCTGCCTTGATGGAAGACCTGTAACCTGTAATTGACAGAGGAATATCTTTCCTTCACAGCAGGTCATCAGTAAGGCTGTCATTTGCCTCAATAAAATTTTTGAGTCACATAGAAGATGGCTGATAAAACTGTTAATAACTACTTGATTTATAATATAATAATGTTACTTATGCATGCTGCGGGAATAGAGTGCCTTGTGTGTGCGTGTGCTGGGAGGGACTGGCGTTGTGGTGGTGACAGCGCCACTGGAAGCTGCATGTACAAATTTTACAAATGAGCTGTGATGCGCAAGTAACTAATGAAAAAAAAAAAAAAAAAAATCCTGCCAGATTGGCAAGTGTCTGACCAAATTTCGAGCAAATATAGCACAGATCAGTCTGCCACGAATGACGCGGTGTTGCCAAACATTGCTTGCTGAATTTTGACTGGAATTTGCTTCAAGTCAGCAATGAAAGGAAAGATTGTATATAATTAGCAAATTATTGTCAATCAACTAGTTCAGTGTTACCAGCACTGCGATATTTTCTTTATAAGAGAAATTTTATTATTATTTACTTTATCTTATCAATTGCTTAGTTTTCCTACCCATCGATGATGTTTATAAATATTTCAGGTGGTTATTTCACTTCAGCATCAAGAGGAAAGTGTCAGCGCTTTGAATAGTGCAGTGAGAACTATAGATACCGCTTCTTCTCTACCGTCATTACTCACATGGATTATTCAGGAAAATACGACTGAACTTTAAGCTGAGTCTGCCTTGCAAAGTTTTTAATAGAAGGGTGGACACTTGGGTAGTAGTGGAGGGGTGGGGGAGCGACGGTGGTAGGGAATGGGAAGGTCAGAGGGCGTGTGTGAAATCCCTTGTCGCGCTACTCCAGCCCAACCAGCTCCTCCCGTTAACCGGTTGGGTGACCTTTCGCTCTCCAGGTATTGGATCAGTACATGGTGGTGGTGGTGGTAGTAGTAGTAGTAGTAGTGGTAGGTGGTTAAAAGGGGACCTGATTGAAGTACTTGAGTGGTATATGGTAAAACACAAGGGACATGAGCAAGGTACTTAGGGTCAGTAGCAAGGATAAAGTAAAAAAATTAGAGATTCGAATCTGAGAAATTTAGGATTAGGAAAGAAATTGGAATGAACTCGTTACTCATATTGTTAGTGTGGAGACAATAGGGAGTTTTACAAGATGATTTGACAAATTCACAAATGAGGATGATGATTATAATTATTCACACACACACAGACACACACACACACACACACACACACGCACATACACACACACACACACACACACACACACACACACACACACACACACACACACACACACACACACACACACACACACACCTCCCTGTGTCTCATCCGGATATCATATTTAGAAAAACAGAAAGAAATTGGTGCACATACTAATATTACAATACTAGAGGAAGAGAGAGAACTGTGAATGCTAGAAAGGACAGGAAGAAGGAATGAAATTTGAGTGTTAAGAAATCGTGCAGTGCATACATTCGACACTCACTGTGAGGCTGTTTGGTAAATAATGTGTAAGTGGCAGGAAACCACAAGCAGCAGCAGCGGCAGCAGCAGCAGCAGCAGGCGGATGAAGGTAGCAAGATACAGTGGGTTTGATCACGTGAGCCACTTAGGTACCAAATGTTTGTGTTTTGAGTAGCAGGCAACACCTGGAGCCTGATGGCTGGTGTTCGGTTCCTGATGTGCATCCTGCGTACTAACGAACTCAACTCTTACTTATACAACCAGGAATTTAATCATCTCAATATTATTTTTCTATTATGGATATTAATGAAAAAAAAGAGGTGACGTAATGCAAAATGGAAGTGTTGAAATGGCAGCCTGAGAGTCAGTGTGGTGAAGGGAGTAAGTGCAAATAAGAGTGATTTTGTTTTGTTGTGCACATCACAGTGAGAAAACGTCAGTCGCTTTTGACTGCTTGATGACTGCTGCCCTGCCACCACCTCCCCCTCCCCCATGAGGGCACGCCGGCCTGTCTGCCTCCCTTCCTCTCCAGACATTGTAGTTTACTCCCGCAGATCACATTAAACGTTATTTGGAAAACCGAAATTGCAAGCTCTTGGAGATGTAGAACGTAATCTTCCGCTAACGGGAGACAGAAAAAAAAAAAAGATAAGAAATAGAAAAGATTGAGGAAGCTAAAAATTTGAGATGGTGATGATGAGCATCTCTCTTCTCTCTCTCTCTCTCTCTCTCTCTCTCTCTCTCTCTCTCTCTCTCTCTCTCTCTCTCTCTCTCTCTCTCTCTCTCTCTCTCTCTCTCTGTCGCGCGCACTCGCGCGCGTGTGTATGTGTAAGTGCTACTAATTTTTTGTCTTTGTGCGTGAGTGTGTGCTTGTTCTGTAGAAATGCTGAATCTTCATCCAAAACAAAAACAAAAAACATTAGTTTTCTGCGTATTTACACTAAGTAAAGAAATCAATCTGAGATGCCGCGAGAGGGCGGGGGCAGAGGCGGCGTCGGCGGCAGCGGCGGCGGCGGCAGCTAGTATATGTGTGCATGTGAGAAAGAAGGAAGCTGGTGGTGATGCAAAATACATATGCAGCTACGATTTATGAGATAATGGAGGATTCAGTATGTATATTAGACCACCTGGGCAGCACTCCGAACACTAAGTTGTAAGGCTCGATTACTTGGGTTACTTAGCTAAGATGGATGGCTGAGTGGATGTGGCGGCGACTGGGAGAGTAATGTAAAGCATAGGCACGACTGAAGGGGTGAAAATTACAGTGAGTCAGGGAAAGTGAAGGTTCGGGCCGTGAGAAGACAGCATAATAGTGATAGTAATCCGGTCCTTACCTTCGCATTTGTGAGTGAGACTTGGACAAGGAGTGTGAGGGAGGCGGGATTAGCAGCAGTTGGAGTGAGTTGTTGGAGGGAAACGTGTAAGGTAAAACTCATCCTTTGCATGTAGATGACTGAGAGGAAATGAGAACTCTATATTGTTGGGAATGGAAAGAGAGAGAGAGAGAGAGAGAGAGAGAGAGAGAGAGAGAGAGAGAGAGAGAGAGAGAGAGAGAGAGAGAGAGAGAGAGAGAGAGAGAATATATCTATACCGTCCCTATTGATCTAACTCCCTCTTGTTATAACAGTTTTGCGTCGTTTAATTCTACCCATACTCTTCCTAATTATCGTCATTTGCACCGGTAAGATGAAGGCCATCTGCTTGCATCCTTCACCATCTGTTAATAGTGAGTAGGTAAGTGCCTGAACTTCTGCAAAACTGCTCTTCATTCGTGGGTTGTGACACATTCTCGCATGCTCACGTGAAGAAACATTGTATTCTAAAGCACAAGTCTTCTATAAACGAACATTGTATTGCCTGTAGTGAAAGGAGGATTGAAAGTTGGATTTATTGAGAACAGTAACTACACATTTACATATTTCTACACACACACACACACACACACACACACACACACACACACACACACAGGAAAAAATGTGTCTGAGGCGTCCATCGATCAGCTGTGAGGTCTTGCTGTGAGTGTGTGGCGCCGTCATGTGTTTGGCGAAGGCAGTGCTTAGGACGCTGCACGTATGACTCATAACATTAGGAATAGAAAGCAAGATTCATGTTCTTTCCTTCTTGTGTGATGTACCCTTGTTGTTATTATAATTGGCCTTGTCTTCCTTCTTCCTTTTCTTCTTTTCTTTTCTTTTTTTTCTTTTCTTTCTTTAACAGTGAGAGACAGCGTGTTTAAGATGGTGTGTGTGTGTGTGTGTGTGTGTGTGTGTGTGTGTGTGTGTGTGTGTGTGTGTGTGTGTGTGTGTGTGTGTGTTGGGGATGAGGGCCGTGGTCGTGTGTTTCTGAAAAATGTTTCCATGATATGATACGCGAATCCTGAAGTGACGAGAGAGAGACTGACTGATGAAGACTGACAGATAGAGTGGTTGTGTTGCGTCTATCAGAGGAAGAAATAAAACAAAACTATGAATGCAGTAAGATCAAAACCTATATCGATCGTGGAAGTGTAGATTTGTAAGGTTTATTTTAACGTATATAAACGAATATCTTAGTTTATCTATACACCAGACTGACATTTTCCTTTTTTTTCTATCATCACCATAAAGATAAAATTTTAAGCAGACCACTTACGTAATGTCAAGGGAAGAAAATATCAGAGACAAATGTAACTTTTGATATGATGTGAAGTCATGTCTGAATAAAGTAGGAACCACAGGGAACATCAGATTAAGAAAAGTAAATGTCTCGATTAAACCCTGCACGTGGAAGGAAGCAAGGAATACCTGCTGGGACCGAAGTGCACCGCCAGGTAATAAAATATGTTGATGGACTTACACCGAATCATTTATGGAACAATTGCTAAAAGGTTTTGAAAAATGTCGAGGTTTTCTCAAGTGATTGATGTGCGTGCGGCGCTGCATAAAATCAAAGGTCACTATTCATATCAGGCATGAATAATTCTGCTAAGTATCATCTATGTGAAGTCTATGGAATACCTGGCTGCGCATAAAATGTATCTGATTCACTTAGGCGGATTGGTGATGGATATGAAGTGGTTCCCTGGCCAGTAAGAGATGTGTGGGTAAGTTATTTTCTGGAATATATTATCGAAGAAAACCTGTGAAGATCGCAATACTTTTTCATATTGTTAACTTTTTTTTTTACCGCTATCGTAGTCTTGTTGATATAAAAAAATTCTTTGTACAATAGTTTGCAAGAACATGGAAAAAGGAGATAATAGAGAATAATTCCTTGGCAAAAAACAAAGAGTACCACCTAAAATTCTGAAATGATTAGTGAATATGGAGAGAATTGTCCAGCAGTGAAATTATGAAATAAAACACATACAAGACGAACCTAAATAGGAATTTCAAATGACACTGAATTATAGAAAACATCGCCCGACAGTGAAAAGATTCAAGAAAATGGAAATCCAAGATAAAGATCAAGGGAATCTCAAACAGTACTGAAGAATGTCCATGATAAAGTAAAGATGAAGGTGCCACGAGAACTTGCTAATAGTAGTGGTACAAGACCTAATACCGGACTGAGTGGCCAGTGATTCTTTCCGGTTGCATTTCGGAAGGAAAGGCGATGCATTATGCCGTCATGGTTGTCTGGCGCGCATGTGGCTGGCAGTACTAGGGAGGCGATGACAAGAGAGGTGGCGGAGAGAGTGTGGAATTGGTGAAAGGTGGAAATATTATGTGGATCGACCGTTTCAAATGAGATTTATGCAGATAATGTTGTGCCATATATGGGAGGTGAGATAGATGTGTGTCGCTGTCAAAGGTTATGTCAAAGGTTACCCACGAGGAGAGGAACAAGGGAGTAAGTGGTGATGGGAGGAGAATGAGGACTAAAGTAAAGGGCTGTGGTGCTCAGGTCACTGACGAGATATTCAGGACGAGATCATAAGCATTTGCTGCGTGGAGGAAAAAATAAGGACTGACGATTGAAATTGGTCATATTTATAGGTGAAAATGATTTATGAAAACATTGTTACAAAGCAGATTTAGAAAGGAGTGAAAGGGATATTTAGAAGTGTGTTATTATACTTGATAACATTGCTAGTAATTCAGGTAAAAAATGTTGAATGATACAAAAAACTACTGTACCTTTTTCTTTTTTTTATCATGAATTGAAGATTACGGTGAGACACGCACTATTTGTTCATTCACAACAATGATGATATGTATTACAATAATTTGAAAATATGGTATCGATTTTTAACTGTGAAAAGATGGCTTTTAAAGTAGTGGAATAGCAAATGTTGCTATTCTTTTTACTTCCATTGTTGTTATTATTTTTCTTACTGATATTGAAGGTCATATCATTTG
>CM035181.1:29829994-29844889 GCA_020233015.1 Callinectes sapidus | reverse complement strand
TATTATCATCACCATCATCATTATTGCTATATTCAGTAGTGGCAGTAGTAGTTATTTCACTTTGCTACTAATATCTTATTCCTGCTTCTGCTACTGCTACTACTACTGCAACAGTTTTTACTGCTGCTGCTGCAGCTACTACTACTACTACTACTGCTGCTGCTACTACTACTACTACTACTACTACTACTACTACTACTACTACTACTACTACTACTACTACTACTACTACTAAGACACGCAGAAGCAAACTGATTTTGATATCGATCATGCAATGTGGCTGAACCCCTTCAGTACTGGGACACATCTAAATCATAAGTTTGGTATTATCTTATTGACACTAGGAAGGGTCTTTGAAGGTCGGAAAATTAATGACCAGAGTTTTCACTATTTTCGGGGGCTAGGTGGCATAGTTGGTTAAGGCGGCTCGTCTTGGGCCTCCGGTGCTGGCGGCCCGGGTTCGAATCCTTGCTAAACCTAGTTGCCCAGTGGGAGATGTAGCGTTCTCGCGGTAACCCTAGTGGTGCCATATGACCTAAGCTGTTGCGGCACCTAATGAAACCATTTCCATTTTTCTTCACTATCTTGATCCCTACATTATGAAGCTGTATAAAATCATCAAACAATTGACAAAATAAATATGAAAATGAGTCATGGTACTGAAGGACTTAAAATCTACACCGTAAAAATAAAAAATATTCCTGTAAGTGTGAAAGTGCGTTTAATACACCTGAACCATCATTTAAAAGAATTAGATATTAGGGAAAGGTCACATTGCTCTTAACCTGAACTGAACTGAATTAGAGTAACAACCGAACTGCTTTCATCCGTCGCCCTCATTCATTCACTATCTCGCCTCTCCCCTGGAAATGATACCGGCCAGTCTAGGAAGCAGCAGCCAGCATACCTTTTACCAGGGAGCAATTGGTGGACGTCCGATAGATTACTGTAATCCATACCATGATTGATAAGTTAACGATCACTGTCGGGATGAGTTGATACGCGCCACTTGGAATACTTTGCACGATTTACATTGTAAGGTTATAATGTCGGGTGAACTTCTTCATACTATGCAAAATATTTCCAGAGCCTAGATTCTGAAATGTTAATATTCGTAGCGTATAATTTGTGGCCAGTTTAGTCGAGGTGCGTGGAGGGAGGCTGACGTGTGTAGGAGGGGAAGTTTCATTGTTGGTCAGGGAGTCTGAAGTAAATATGAATGGGGCTGAGATGTGTGAATTATGCCAGGGTGTGTAGGAGAGAAATTAGAATGAATAAGAGATAAGGTTTAGGTGTATAGGGGTGCGCAGGCAATGTTAGGATAAATGGATGTGAAATAGAGGTGTATTGGAAGGATATTCAGGACTGTGTAGGAGGAAAACTGGAGTGTATGGGAGGCAGAAGGTTATGGGATGGTAGCTCCTTTTATAGAGTGTGCGATAAAGGTTGGATATGTGAATGGGAGGGTAAATTGTATGGGGGAGGGGGAGCCTGGCAAGTGAACGGGGGTGACTGGAGTGAGTAAGGTGAGGCAGAGGGGTGTGGAAATGTGGGAGGGAGGCTGGAGGGTGTGTGTTAAGTAAGCTGTGAGTAGTAGGAGGAAGGCTGGGATGTGTGGGAAGGAGATAGGCTGATGTGTGGGAGAGATTGAGCTGTGTGGGATAGACTTAGACATGTGTGGATTTGGAAACCACCAAAGACACACAGACACAAGATCAGCTCAGGGACACTCAAGGCAAAACATGTGGTGAGGAGTGGGAGCAGCTACACCACCACCACCACCACCACCACCAGGCTGCCAGTGGTGTGGGGGAGGAGGCAGGTGGCGGGGAACCAGTGTGACAAGTGTGGCCCCTCCCCCTGCCCTCCTGCCTTCCCCCGGGTAGAGAGTGCTCCCCCCTGAGCGGGCAGCGGCCGGTAAAGCGTCTGGGCCGGAAGTGTAGCGCCTGGGGCCGTGGCCGTCACTCAGGGCCGGATCCTGCTCTCGCCTGATGCTAAACATACACATTTTCTCCTTTGTTGAACGCTGTAACCGGCGGCAAATTGCTTGTATTTCAACCAAACCGAAACTAGTGTCTGATTATTTTCTGTCTTATTCATCATTATTCGTTGACTTATTGTTTTTCTTCCTGTGTGCCTGGCTCTCTCTCTCTCTCTCTCTCTCTCTCTCTCTCTCTCTCTCTCTCTCTCTCTCTCTCTCTCTCTCTCTCTCTCTCTCTCCGAATATTCTGGTTAAGAGATACCACAACCGCTAATTACCGAGTTATCTATATTATACAATGCGAATGTTAAAAGTGAGAAGGGGAAGTGGAAAATACAATTAGATGCCTTTTATACACACACACACACACACACACACACACACACACACACACACACACACACACACACACACACACACACACAATACACACATAAAATACAAAGTCGAACCCTTGCCTCCCATCACCGCCACCACCAAGGCGTGTTAACGTCTGCAACAAAAACGTCTCACAATTTCCGCACCACCTCCACCACACCACACACCGCACATAACGAGCCGCCCACCACCACCACACACCACAAGTACCACTGCGCCGCACCTCACTAATTCCACAACACCCAACACGTAAGGAACCATTCCACTCACGCATCACGCACCCGCAAAACACACACACACACACACACACACACACATTTTCTTCCCTTCAACACACACCATAACACATCCCTCATCACACACTAAAGCAAACAATAAGACAAGAAAGGACAAAACAAAGTAAGGCAAATTAAGATTGAGAAAAAGATTGATTGAGAAAGGAAGTTCGGAAAAAGGCAAGGCAAGGGAAGCTAAGGCAAGGAGTAGCAAAGAAAGAGCAAGGTGGGCCGGGGCAAGGCGTGGTGGCGTCACTCACACACACACACACTCACACACACACACACACACACCTGCTCCAGCGGCTTAACAGCTGTTCCTCGCGCGGGCATGAGATAGTCAACACGTGGTGGTCCGCCTAGAACAGCGCACAGCATAAAAACCAGCTTCTCCCACCTGTGGCTTCACCTTTGTTATGAAGTCATTACTACTAATTGCGACTGTTAGATTCAGTGCTACACTTCTCCACTCTGCACTGCTGTGAAGAACTGATTCAGAAAGTGTAATGTGGCGAAGAACAGTTTGCAAAAGCCTCTTAACGTGCCACACTCGTGATGAGAATAGTGATTTTTGCACGACTGACATGCCTTCACGTCTGAGGTACTTACGCCGGGGTTACGTGACAAGAACTCCTGTTTCTTGCCTCTCGCGATCCATTGCCTGTATCGGTATGCACGCTGCACCTCTCACCCGCAGCAGGAGTGGTGAAAAAAAAGTTGGTCACTGTGTTTGGCAGCCGTAGTCACCGCACCAAGGGACTAAAGAACTTAAAAGGAAAGTAGACATACCAAGAACACACACACACACACACACACACACACACACACACACACACACACACACACACACACACACACACACACACACACACACACACACACACACCTGCGTTGTTGAACCGGAAACGAACCGATACGATCAGGTTCTCCTTCACGCCCACAAGTTCTGCACGCCACCATGCCCGCTGTCTCTCTTCCCCCGCCTACTAATCTTCCCTCTCCCTTGCTGCTCAGGCTGATGACGGTGCTGGGTGGACTTTTTTATATATATTTTTTTATTCTCGTTGCTGCTGCTGTTGTTATTTGATCATTTCAGTAGTACGAGTATAATGTAGTATCTGTTGTTATGATATTCTCTCTCTCTCTCTCTCTCTCTCTCTCTCTCTCTCTCTCTCTCTCTCTCTCTCTCTCTCTCTCTCTCTGCTGACCAAAAGCTAGTATTCCTTAACGTTATGAACATTTAAAGTATTTTTGAAAGCCACGAGGACAGTAAATTGACTTATCTTGAGTTTTTTTTTCCCCATTGATGAAATACAGTCCTTTCAAACATCAGAGAAATCACGCAATCAGTCCTGGAAATGCTAATAACTTCCGCTAAAGGCTGTGAAAAGGTGAGATAAAGTGACGAAACATTTAGGAATACTGTCACCACACACGGGAGACCTTTTTTTTCAGCTCCGTCATAATTCGCAATGCAATGTAACAACGTTCTTATTAAACACACATCATTTAGATTTCATGTGCCGTATTTTCGTCTGTTTATCATTGGCATTAGAAAGGTGTATAATTTGTGCATAACTAAAACAATAGCGTGGTGTATTTTACGGTAAGGAAAAATCGCTTAACCCAACACGGCCAGGTCTTGTTAATCTTCTGGCTGGGTAATATACGCGCTGGACAACGACAGGTTTAGGAAGTACGTTACACTGAAACTGAATTAACAAAGTAAACACCATTACTACGCCACGATGACCCAGCACTCCCCCGTCCCCATCCACCTCCCCAGGCGCCGCTGACCACCACCACCACTACCACCATTACCACCACCACCACCACCACCACCGCAACTCTATAACAACCACCATAACCATTACCACCACCACCACCACCACCACCACCACCACCACCACCACCACCATAATTGCTCTTACTTTTTTCTTTTCTAACTGTTATTGAGTTTCTTATTGTTGTTTCTTTATGATTGACTTGTTTTTGTTATTGATTTTTATTATTGTTATTATTATTATCATTATTGTTGTTATCATTATTATGATGATTATAATCTGTTATAATTGATATCAATGATAAGAAAAATAAATAAAAATAAATAAATTAATAAAATATTATCATTATTATTATTATTATTATTATTATTATTATTATTATTATTATTATTATTATTATTATTATTATTGTTGTTGTTGTTGTTGTGGTTATTATTTTTATTATTATCATTGTTGTTATTATTATTATTATTATTGTTGTTGTTGTTGTTGTTATTACTATTATTATTATTATTATTATTATTATTATTATTGTTGTTGTTGTTGTTGTTGTTGTTGTTGCTAGTGTTGCTGTTGTTGTTGTTGTTGCTATTATTATTATTATTATTATTATTATTATTATTATTATTATTATTATTATTATTATTATTATTATTATTATATTTTCCTCATTACTGTTGTCATTATTAATATTTTTGTTGTTGTTGATGATGTTGTTGTTGTTGTCATCATTGTTATCACTATAATTACATTATTAGTATTTTAGACTATTTATTTATATAGGTATTATTATTATAATTATAATTATAATAATAATAATAATTATTATTATTATTATTATTATTATTATTATTATTATTATTGTTATTATTATTATTGTTATTATTATTATTATTATTATTATTATTATTATTATTATTATTATTATTATTATTATTATTGTCGTTGTTGTTGTTGTTGTTGTCATTGTTATTGTTATTGCTATTGTTATTGTTATTATCATTGTCATTTCCATTATTATCATTATTGTTCTATTATCATTATTAACATTATCTTTATTTCACCCTTCACCCTCCTTCTTAAATACAAATAAAGAAAAAAAAACATAGCTACAACAATTAGTAGCAACTTTGCCTGCTCATTCTTATCCCACATATTAGTTACTTTTTGACGCCTTCATATGCAGAAAAATAGATGAATAAACAATAAAAGAAAAATTGATACACAACCACGGTACAGGTGTCATTTGGATCCCAGACTGGCTAGCATAGGTACAAGTCCGTGAAGGTAAAGGCCAGGAGTCGTGCGGTAGCCGAACCTCAAGTACCTGGTTCATGAATTTCAGTTCCTGATGCATATCTTTAACACACACACACGCAGAGACAATGGTACACACCGAGCCACGCACACCGGACGTAAAAACTTGTTTGAGACAATAACAACAGCCGGTACGCAGCGAGAACCGACGCGGGAAGATTTGTGATAAACCAGGAAACCCAGCATGTGGCGTTAATTAGAGCGAATAAGTAAATAGTAAGTTGGCATTATCATTAACGTTATCTTCCCCCGCATGAGGTCTGACGGGCAGTAAATCGAACCTCGGATACTACGCAGGGAGTCGGGAGCTATCAGTCACGGAGGCCCAAAGAAACACAAAGAAAGAAACACACACGCACGCGCACGCACACACACACACGCACACGCACACGCACACGCACACGCACACGCACACACACACACACACACACAGTAGTAAGACCAGATTAGCTCATTGTTTACACGAGTTCTATTTATCACACTTTTTTTTTCATGAACTCCATTAATTTATCGAAAGTAAGAGACACAAACTAATGACCAACACTGTTACTGTGAGTACTTGTTGTCTCAATAGGATTATTTCTGCAGGCCATAATGGTGATTAGCCGTGTTCCTATGAGTGTTTTCCTTGTTAGTGTTGATAAATCCTTGTTAAACCATCACTACAATGTGTTTCAAGTAGGTTTTATTCATTGACACGGCAGAGCCCTTGTAAGATCATCACTAAAACCACAAAAAAACAATATTGGAAGACTAAAAAAACAAGAAACTTCCACTAGAACCTGTTGAAAACCGTTAATGTTAATTATCGTAAGAGAAGAATAAACACGAATAAACCTTTTGTCTTTTGAGCAATATCTTTTATAAAGTAGGGAATGTAAGATAGTAAAAACGTCGATTCATCCTGATCATAGTCTCCTTAAATATGATTCTTTATATAGAGTTTTGGTTGAGCGGGGCACAAGAAAACTGAAGTATAGATGTGAGAAGAGTCGCATTCCAGGGGCCTTTAACTGCCTCTTTTAATTAAGCCATACGATTGTTGTTAAAGGCCTCAGTCGATCAGCCACTGTTTATTCTGTTCAACGTTCTGTGTCCTGTACTGTGCATAGGTTCACCCTAAGCCACCGCTCTAATTAATGTACTGTGCTTAGATAGGTTCATTTTCACCATCACGACCACCACTGCTGTCATTATCAGATAAGAATCGATTAAAGGACGAAAATATTGCCCATAATTCTCTTTACTTATCGGAGTCGACTGCCTGTCCACTCAAAGCCATCTCATCTAAATTCGTGACTTCATTTCTCCTTATCGTTTTGTCTAAGCTTCACGACATCCAGTCTTTTTCCTAGTTTTCATTCACTTTTTTCTTTAGGTTAAGTTTGAATTGATGTTATTTGGATATTAGCGCATTTCCCCTAAAAATGATTACGCCTGCGTCAACTAAACTTGGCACTTTCCATATTATATTCCTGTATCACCAGCTAACAGTATGTTCGTTTGTCCGACACCACATGTCATAATGTACAGGAAAGTTGAGGATAAAATTATAATCGGTATTAGGCATTCCCCATCATTCCACATCCCCCTTCGCAACTAGATATGCACGAAACTCTTGATTTAAAGTCGTGCATTAGTCTGCAGCATTAATATTCACTCGATTTGTGAAAATAAACTCATAGGATTTGACGACGTGGCTTTTCGAGGCAAATATATGTGCAAATATACAAACAAATTCATAGAGAATCCATAGAGACCAAATGATAGAGAAACTCATGAATTAAAACCTTAGTCGTACGTTGATGTATAGATTGATAGGTAAATAAAATCATCGACCACGGTGGAAAAATTATTAACGAATATTTGGTCCAAATAAGAACAGAATGGAAACAACAAAGACACAAACTATATGAAATATGATCACAAACACAATTGCATATGCAGAAACACATTCATATTGAGCTTATCAGTACTCTACATAATACATGGCTACGTAATGGATAATGTAAACGTATATATCAAGACATTCATACACACATTTATGCATACTTGATTAGTGGGGTGGTGATTATCCTTCGGGGAAATGATAATTGCTGTACAAAAGGAGTTCCCGCCAGAAGTTTTGCATCATTACAACCGTGCTAATTTCATTCAAGACAGATAGACACACGCACTAACAGACACATGAACACAGGAATAGACTCAAACTCGCAGGAAAAATTTACTGACGCACAGACAGTGTGGCACAAATACGCAAAATACAGAGACACTTGTACGGAACATATGAATAACATGAATAAACAAAGGCACAAACACGCAGAACAACAGACCCAAACACACAAGATTATATGCATAAACACAAAAACAACGAAAATTTCTTAGAAAAACTCCACCAACATGCAAAAAACATTGAAAACAGATACAAAAGCAAATACACAAGCAGACAGAAGGCTAAACACAAACAGACAGTTACAGTCAAATACAAAGCAATCAGACAAACAAATAGACAGACTGAGACACAGACAGACACACACAGATACACGAAAAAAAGGCACTTAAGAGAAGATAAATAGACAATTGATAATGACTCGATTAATGGTTAAAACATATACGGATAAACAGACAGACAGACAAGCCGATACAGTAGAAAGCCGAAGTATCATGAAGCGAACCCAGAGATACACACACCTTAAATCGAAAAAGAAAAAAGAAAAAAAACGTGACTAAATAAATAGAATAAAGTTATTTGGGGTGTTTGGCGAGACGGCGAGAATTGGCGGTAAAAACAGCGGTGGTCGGGAATTCCGCTAAAAACGCCAAAGTTCCGCCAACTGCGAGCGAGGCAAATGGTCGACTCGCTTCATATTTTTGCAGAAAACTCGTGTTATGGAAAACTTTTTATTTTTATTTTTTTTTTATAAAGTGAATGAATAAAACTGGTACTGTTGTTGTTATTGTTTGTTTTATTTATTTCATTTTTTTCACCATCCGTTGTCGCTCGTCATACAAGCGCCTCGGCCATCCATGCATGCGTGTTGTTTTGTCCCGGGAAACTATAACGGCACAATGGTTGGTATTTACCTGATGAGCGCGGCGGCGACGAGAGGCGAGGCGAGGAAAGGTGAGGTGCAGTGCAAGCCAGGCCAGGGGAGTGCAGTGCAGTGCAGGTTAGCAGTGGTTCTTTCCCTGGGACTGACTGACTGACTGACTGAGTGGCTGGTTGGTGTGGAAGCATGGTGGAAAAAAGGAGTCTGCTTTAGAATTAAACAAACTTACTCTTGATGGTTTGTTAGAGTAGTTGAAAATGATACCTGGCAAACAATGGCTTGTTTGGGGTTATTTTGCCTCACGCGTCCCTAACATGGCGAGGGATGAACGACTGGATGAAAATGATATTGTTTGTACAATGTTAGCGTTGACGTGAAATATGCAGCCATGGTCAGCAGTAAGTTAATTGTACTTTCCAATTGTGTTTCTTGATTTCCCTGAGCTGCAAATCCTCTGGTTGGGGTATCTTTTTTTTACAATTTTTTTCTTTTTGTACAAACAATCAGTCAGTTCATGTGGCCCCCAGGGGGATGCATAGGGATTCAGTTAGTTCATGCCACCACGATCCATCTTGTGCTAGTTCCTCTAAATCACTTAATCAGTCCTAACTAACCTCTCGTCTCATTGTACGCACCCACGCCTTCTTCCACCTACCTCTTCCTCTCCGTCAGTTACAATCACTCCTGCCTTTCTGAAGACGTGTCCTAACCATGCTCATTCCTCCATACAATCCCACCTTTTGTTTCCTCTGCTATCTAGTCTATCACCATAATAAACAACAACAGAGACAAAATTCCACCTTCATTCACATCAGAATTGACTTCAACGACACAGCAACCATAATCTTACAAAGGATACCGTTTTGTACATACATGTCTAAATATGTGATGATGTAATTATTTGCACCTCTAACAGGAAAGTGGGGTTGGGATGGGGCGGATGTGCTGAAATTATAAGCATGATGAGTACTAGGACTGAGATAAATAATGCTGTTCCTTCCCACACACAATGACTGGTCTTGAGTAATCACGTGAGAGAATACTTTGCATGTTCAGGTTTTCGATGCCGGTGGAGGATGGGAGCTGATTGAGAGAGAGGTCAGTGTGTGCTAACGAAATTTTCTGTAATGATCTGTACAAAATTCGCTCTAATGATCCATTATAGAAGAAAACACAGTGCATCATATAGTAAAGAGTTCTGATTATGTTGGTTATGTTCAACCTATTGCTTTATAAAAAAAAATACATGTAGAAATCTTGCGTCTTAAAGTACATTTATGTAATTATTCAAAGATGATTCACTAGAATGACTTAAAAAATATCGTTCATAGCCATTTATCATTCATAGTTCTACTTAAGTTAAATGGACTCGTCAAATTGCCTCAATAGGAAAAAAAAAATTTTTAAATCGTATTTCCTGTTAGATTAACATAATTTATTCGAGTAACGTCATAAGCTTAAAAAATAAAAAGTAAATATGAGAGTGCCAGTAAACATAGTTCAGTTTAAGAACAAAGGCAGCGAGCTGAGACTGAGGTGGTGAGGCCGTATAGGATGTGTGGGGGAAAGCTGACGATACCAGACTGTAAAGGGACAGACACACCACGCAGGAGGAAGAAAGAAAGACCATAGAGAAGGTGAAGTAACGCACTGAAGGAAGGCCTGCGGGTAGCACAGGACATGGAGGAGTAAGACTGGTGCTCCTATAAGCCACCCCTGACGGAAGCAACCAGAAGAACACGCTTATTCCAAAATGAAAAGAAAATAATAATAATAAAAAAAATAATCAACTTGTATGTCCAAGAATAAAAAAATACCATTAAAACTCCTTTCTGCTTAAATCGCGTTTGGTTTGAAGTCAGCGTGATGTGAGTGTGAGCTGCATTTCTATCACCGGTAATCATTCATAATCGCGTTTATTAAGTTTGGAGTAGATCGATCCTGAGTTGTTAGCTTTGTCCCTATCCATATTTATTTTATTTCATTTTATTTATTTATTTTTATTTTTATTTTTATTTTTTTTTTTGTATGTGTGTGGTAGGAGAAGAAGCCTGATATGAAGCGTTCTCTCATATTTCATAGGTCCTTCGCTGTTTTCTTTTATCGTTTCTTTCCATATATTTTTAAAAATTTTCTTCTGTAAACATTTAGAACAAATTTTAGCATTTGTGTCAAACATTTATCCTTAACTTCCATAAAGCTGTCACTGAATGCATAAATAACATAGGAAATGACTGATTGACTGCCTAACTTACTAACCCACAGATTCATTCGTTTATTGACTTTCAAATTAGCTCATTACAATGTCACTAAGATCATAAAGACGCAATTCTCAAACACTTATGTACTTCACCTTCACTAATTCAAAAGGCTTTATTCATATTTACACGAATTCTTAAAGTGTTTTTACCGTCTTAGAGGGAGAATGACAAGATTTCTACATTATCAAATGGAGAAACACTCTTGTAAAACTATGCTAGTCATCTCTGTGGCCTTCGGAAAATAGTAGTGGTGAGAGAGCAAAGCGTTTTGAATACAGACCATAGCAACGTGATCACAGCAGGAGGCGGAGGCATGAAGACATTAATCGCCTCACCATTACCATTATAGAATTGAGACCACCAAGACCGACAGAAGAAACACAATGAATATAATAAAATGCTTACGAATATTAAGTTGTCTTTTTTTCCGGTCTGACTCGGTAGGTGTTTAAAGTTTCTTTTGTTCAGCTTGACTATTAACCTCTTATTAGTCTAGTTGCGAAAAGGAACATAAAAGTCACTCTCTTATTCTTGGCTTCATTTTCCTGGTTTTTACTTCCACTGTTTTTTTCATCATTTCCTCTTTTTTTCCCTTGATTATCCAATAATCATTTCTTACGTGTTTGTTAGAGAGAGAGAGAGAGAGAGAGAGAGAGAGAGAGAGAGAGAGAGAGAGAGAGAGAGAGAGAGAGAGAGAGAGAGAGAGAGAGAGAGAGAGAGAGAGTGGGGGGGGGGGGACCTGAAAGTGACACGTGCTAATTTAATTAAATACTTTGAGATAATATAAGTTTGTATTATAGGTATATAGTTGTTGTCATCGCTGGGTGGGCTTTCAGATAGGGGGCACCCAACATACCTCCTCTGGCACATTAAAGCCCATAATTTATATATGCTGAGTATTAATAAGAGAGAGAGAGAGAGAGAGAGAGAGAGAGAGAGAGAGAGAGAGAGAGAGAGAGAGAGAGAAATATCATTACCGTCTTTGTACATAACATAATGATATTAAATAGATAGTTAAGAAGGAAATCATCTGATGCAGAACTCTTTAGATACAAATGATCCCAGCAGGAGTTGAAATGGCCCGCACCTCACACCCTCATTCCGTACAGGAAGTATAAATCTTGGACATTTGTAGATGTAAGTTTTATCAGTAACTTTTAAAACAAGAGTAATTCATCACTGCGCGTCATTGTGAAGAAAACATTAAACCTGAGAGCAAGAAGATAACCGAACAAAAATTACACACACACACACACACACACACACACACACACACACACACACACACACACACACACACACACACACACACACACACACACACACACACACACGCACACACACCAAACTGGTTGAAACAGGAAAGAGAAAATGAGATCACTGTCTGAAGATTTTAATAAAAAAATAAATAAATAAAAAAGAAGGGAAAGTAAAGAAAAAGATGTTAGAAGAAGAAGCAATGAAACAGGAAATTTAACACCAAGAGGATACAACGAGAAATTTGAAAAGCCAAGAGGGGATAACGAAGAGAAGAAATAGAATTATCCTAACAAAGTAAAAAAAAAAAATAATAATAATGATGTGAAGAAATCGTGGTGTGTGCAAACAGTAAACGCAAATCTATCAGAAAAATCACGAAAAGTTGGGTCTGAAATACACACACACACACACACACACACACACACACACACACACACACACACATACACACACACACACACACACACACACACACTGGAGTTTATTATGAACATCAAGCAAGCAGAGATGCATTAGTTGTCAAGGTGCGTGAAATTCGCTTTTTTCCCTACTGCGGATGAGAATCGTGACATAAATTCAATCCCTCAACTAGCTGCGCCACGCCTCGAAACTTTAATCTAGGAGTTGATATACTTTCACACGTATTTCCGTCTGTATATGATTTCGCGTGGTCAATATACTACAATTTACAAGTGGCGTGGTTTATGCATATGTACGTGCTTGGTGATGAATGCACTCACAGACACACACATACACATACGTCCATTCAACCTGTCCTCTACATACACACACCACACCAGTCACTATATCCGGTCATGTTTCAGTTATCACGCCAGCAGTAGTGGGCGAGGTGACTGCACGCTCCCAGTTCTTTCACTCGGTCACTTGCTTCTTTTGGGCCTTTGTGGGGAAATTGGCGTGGTTTAATGTCCTTTCTCTGCACTTTTAGGGTGTCTGTGGTGACTTTTAGTTGAGTAAGTGTAATTGAAGGGAGCAGTATCACTTTTTCTTTTCGTGTGATTTTTGTAATGTACCTTGGTCAGTGAATTATGTACTTATTGATTTTGTCTATTTATTTATCGTATTATCAATCTATGTAAAGTATGTAGATGTGTTTGAATATATGCGTCCATATTGGCCAATTAATAATACATAAATTGTCTACATCTACTTATGAATTCATTATTTTATCGTTCCATCTACTGATCAGATTATCTGTCTTTATCTAGTATTCTATCTGTCTATCTACCTGTCCCTTTGTACATAGTTCATCTATCAACCTTAGTAAGGAAGCAGTTTTGTGATTTTTTTTTTTTTATGTAGCGTAGCAAAGTCTCATTTACTCTCGATATATTCATGTCTCCTTCTCCAACTTGATGCGATCAACTGAGTAAACAAGCCGGTCAGCATTTATTCATGTGTAAGGGTAGCACGCACTCCAAACACTCGTGCTAACAATGACCATCAAACATCATTGACTACCACTCCAACACTCACAAACATTCTTATCATTCGAGTGTTTCCACTGAGACTCACCATCGCTCACACAAACATCCTGCCAACTTTACCCACCACTCACCCGAACATCCTTACTAACAACCCTAACTTAACACATGGAACCTCTCGCTGAAGCTGACCACCCTTAGATACATAACATCCTTTGAAAGAAGCATAGCGGTTGACCATTTCCATAACTCTTCTTCACACTTGTATTAATGCTTCCCCGCCCAGGATCCGTATATTTTCTCACACCTACACTCCCTCCTGGAAAGACAAAGTGCTCGACGAGTAGAAACACTTCCGTTATACCTTTCCTCTCCACATTTTCCACCGGCAGCTTGCAGGAAGCGAACTGATGGGGTTTTGGGGGGGTTGAGTTTAGGGTCGGAGGGGGGTTAAGGTAGTTATTCGGTGTGATGAAGGGAGAGAGAGGGAGGGGAGGGTGGGTGAGAGGAGGAGGGAGTGGCGGAGTGATGGTCTGGGCGGGCTCACTGGACGCCGCTGTTCGTCACTGACACAGACATTAGCAGCAAATATATCACCGGATATTATCACCGCTGGGGGCCGCGTGTGCAGAGAGAGAGAGAGAGAGAGAGAGAGAGAGAGAGAGAGGGGGGGGAGGGGGGGGAGAAGAATCAAAATCCATAGATATACATAGAGGACAAATCATCATACACACACACACACACACACACACACACACACACACACACACACACACACACACACACACACACCAAGAGAAAATTACCGCGGGGTGGAGAAAGGCGGGAGGGGTGGTGGTCTGGTGACGCTCACAAATTGAATAGGAAAAAAAGAGAAAAGAGAGAGAGAAAAAAGAAATGGAAGCAGACGAGCCCGGAGCGACTGTGCTCGATTTCTGCAAACAATAAGACACGACAAGAGACACCTTGAGCCTCGCTAATGACTGTGGTTAGCCTGTGATCTGGGTCAGTTTCTACATTTTGGATAGTCATAAACCGGTGAACTATATTTGCTTGTGTGTGTGTGTGTGTGTGTGTGTGTGTGTGTGTGTGTGTGTGTGTGTGTGTGTGTGTGTGTGTGTGTGTGTGTGTGTGGAGATGTGTT
>CM035181.1:29778311-29781655 GCA_020233015.1 Callinectes sapidus | reverse complement strand
TTTTTTTTTTTTTTGTTTAGCTTTACGTCCGTTTTTTGTTTTGGTTTTTCTTCCTTGTTTTTTTTTCCTTCTTTGATTTGTTGGTCTTTTTCTGTTCTATTTTTCTTTTATTCTGTTAACTTTCTTTCCTTCGTTTTATTCTTCCCTAAACTCAAGATGAAAAGTTGCCCCAGTACTGAAGAAATCTGTTTGTTGCCTTAATCATCTTTATATTAACGAAAGTGTTTTTTTCTTCTTTTTTCCTTCAAATTATCATGTTTTTAAATTTAAGGTTGTTAGGCTCTTTGTTTCTTTGATTACGTGGTCGATAGTACAAGTGATGGAGGAAGTACTGGTACCTGGTAAGTCTTGAAATCACGTGTATTACCTGGAGCTCTTGGGATCTACCTGGGAACACCTGTATATTCAATTAGTGAGAACCAATTATCTCTCGCCTAATTCCTCGAGTCCTCCTCTGGTGATGGTGGTGGTGGCGGTGGTGCTAATGGTGATGGTGGTGGTGGTGATGATGGTGGTGGTGGTGGTGATGGTTTGTCGCTTCATTTTTCGTGTCTCGTTCTTTTCCTTCACTGCATCATGTCTAATCATACTTCAATGCTTCACTGTCTAACCTTTGTTGTTGCTTCTGGTTTAATTTTATGTACTTTTGTTTTTTGGTAAGGCAGGTTTGTTTTTTGTTTTTTTCTTTTTTTGTCCATTTCTGATGTTTAACTTTATTTTATTTTCAGATTATTGGTGTTTTGATTTTGTGTTCTATTTTTCTTGTATTTCTCTCTTTTCGTAAGGATTATCTTTTTTTTTTTCCTATTTCTGCCTGGCTACTTTTACCAATTCACTATTTTCAAGGGATTTTTCATTTATCTATTTTTTGCCGTATGTCTTTCATTCATTCCCGTTGTCTCATTTCCCTACATTTCTTAATCACTGTATTTCCATGCGAACGTAACACTTCCTCACCTGGAGCAGTGTTATTGCATTACCATTCATCCTTCCCTCACTGCCTCAAGCCTCTCCTCGGTTTATTGTTCTCTTATCTCACATTTTCCCCCTGACGTCTTGGTGGCAGCTACGGGTCTCCATTTGTTCCCACTGAAGGCTATAATGTTACCTGAGACACTCGCTTTCCTCTGGTGTCTGAAGGTGTGATGAAACTTTCCGACGTTTATTGTGTTTAGGGCCTCGATAGCTGGGGAGGCAGTGGGTGGATTGAACTGTAGGTGGTTTGGGAGTTTTTGGAGCCTTTCATTGTGCTATTCTTCTGTACATTACTAAGGAATGGGTTCATATGCTGTTCTTTTAGATGGTCTGGATATCTTATTGGTGACCTTTCTGTAAAATGTTTGATATTGTTGATATAGTACTAAGACAATTATTAAAGCCAATTTCACGTTTGTCTGTGCCTGTGTATGAACAAACACAAAAGTTTTTTTTATGGTAAAGAATCCAGGGTGAGGTCAGTAGTTATGTGCCCACTGTAAGTCAAAATTTGTGCCTCACTGCTAGGTTTGAGAAACTGATTAAAAATAACAAATATACACGGGTTGACTTGACTATCCCGAGCCCTGGTTTACTAAGTTACTCTGGCGCCATCTGTCAGCCATAGCATCAAGTTGTAAGATGCCATAATGAGGGTTAGATATGCTGAAGGTGTAGTGTGTATCTTACTGAATTAGCACCTGTGATAAGTAAAGATTCAGTGGTAAGGGTGCCATACAAATAGATCGAAATACGTATTTTCATATTATTAAATACAACCACACACATATAACATTAAGTTAGCTCTTGTAATAAGGTAACGTTAGGTGAGGTGAGGTGAAGTTAGATTAGGTTAAATGCGGTAAAGTGAAGCGAAGGAAGTGAGGTTTAGTTAGGTGAGGCGTGGTGAGGTTAGATTACATCACGTTAGCTCTTGTAATAAGGTAAAGGTATGTTAGGTAGTGTGAAGTTAGATTAGGTTAGATGCGGTAAGGTGAAATTAGATTAAGTTAGATGCAGTAAAGTGAAGTGCAGGATGTAAGGCTTAGTTAGGTTCAGTTAGGTGAGGCGTGGGGCGTGGTGAGGCTAGATTACATTAAGTTAGCTCTTGTAATTCTTTCCCCCCGTCCAGCTGGCGGATCCTCTCGCTCGCTTGTAATTGAATAACTTAGCATAACACAAGTGCAGCGTATAATGAAAATGAAAATCTAGATGAGTTTGCCTTTTTTCCGCGCGTGTTCCGTGATGCTTTTTGCGGCGGAGAGAGAGAGAGAGAGAGAGAGAGAGAGAGAGAGAGAGAGAGAGAGAGAGAGAGAGAGTCAGTCAGTCAGTCAGTCAGTCAGTCAGTCTACAAATCTTCAAATGCTCTACTGATGGTATATAATTAACATTTTATAGGTATTAAATAAAAAGAGACGAGCAATATTACCATTACGAGAGAGAGAGAGAGAGAGAGAGAGAGAGAGAGAGAGAGAGAGAGAGAGAGAGAGAGAGAGAGAGAGAGAATGTATATAAATCAAGGAAGGAAACAAGTAATGTAGCATCATGTAGCATCATTGAGCAGCGCGGTGAATGAGCTTTTAAACGCTGAGAGCATGAGGAACACACAAGACACAACCTCAAAGCTCCTCCCTGCCAACCACCTTGCTATTTTCTGTCCTAAAATCCTGTTGATCATTATTCTCTGGGTGCTCCTGCCAGGTGTGTGTGCCATTAACCTTTTCCCCTCTGCCCGGAACGTCCCGAAGCAGAAGCAGTTATCATTATATCGCCGCATGAACTTGTAAGATAAATTTCAGTAAAAAAAAATACTTTCCTCGGCACACAAAAAGTCCAGTTCCCGCTGATATAGAAGGTGGATTCCGACGTTTTTATTCGCCCCACCATCGCAACCTCCCCAGCAATATATATTTCTGTAGACCGCACCCCCTCTATAAATATTCATAAATGATGTATATATATAAATTGGTAGGTAAGGGCTGTTGCTGTAGCCGGTGCTTTATGGCCGCGCCGCGCAGTTTGTGGTCAGCCTTCCCTCGCGCGCCGCCCGGGAACCAGCTGGCCGCCCTGACCTGCGTTTCTTGCAAGGCAGGTTTTCAAGTTTTTCCTCGTCGCCTTGCCAAACAAAATATCGTCCATCGTATAAACTCTCTTTTGTTGAGCTTGTTCTGGGAGACACGCTCAGGCGCTACAGAAATGTCCCTTTTCCTGGAGGGTCTTCGTGTCTTTACGAGGCAAAGCATGATAAAGCGTCTGTCTTCCTCTTTGTCCGCTCACTCAAAATAACACGTTTTCGTTTTGTCTTCGTGCATCCCAACAAGTGGTGCGCGGGCCTCAGTTACGGCAATGATATACTGCCAGGGAGTCCC
>CM035181.1:29768311-29773311 GCA_020233015.1 Callinectes sapidus | reverse complement strand
AAAGAAAGTGATACAGGGAATCTTTCTTTGAACCACCTGAACATCTGGCTTTCCAAAAATCACCTTCCGAAGACTTTCCACAGGTGGAATTCAGATATTGGGCCGTGAATTTTTTATTTATTTATTTTCTTATTTAAACAATGTGGGAGTTCTACGGGAATATATGGCTAGTTACTACATCTACTTAGTGGGGAATGATTATTTATAATGACAAAAAAATGCATGTTATATTAAGTGTTTCCCATAATGTTAGACTCTTCGAGACAAACCATTCGATGAAATTAACAAATACTTCATTCTTTATGATGTTATGCTGAAGCCATGACTATAACAATTCATTAATCACTCTACTGCTGCATTACAAGAGTACGTACGTCTCACAAGTAACACTAAGCCAAGTCTTCACCAGATAGCCATCACTGATTTTAGGTAATCTGGCAACAGTCGTGTGTGTGTGTGTGTGTGTGTGTGTGTGTGTGTGTGTGGGTGTGGGTTTATGGGTGGGTGGGTGTGGTTTGATGGGTGGGTGGGTGTGGGTGGGGGTATGAGTGTTTCACGTAGTTACCTTTCATCAAACAATGTACATTCCGTCGTTTGTGTAGCAGATGTTATACTTAAGTGGTACCTGCAGCATGAAAAGAAAGTGTATGTGCAACAAAACACACACACACACACACACACACACACACACACACACACACACACACACACACACACACACACACACACACACACACACACCATCATCATCATCATTTCGGTAGGAGGCTACACCTACACCTAACACCTACAAGCTCAGGAGTCAGCGAAGACCAGTGGGAACATGAAGGAACACAACGGGTCTACACATCCTGCTTGTGTGAATGATGATTGGGAGGAACTGCTTGAAGGCTATCATTGAGCACCCGTGTGTGTGTGTGTGTGTGTGTGTGTGTGTGTGTGTGTGTGTGTGTGTGTGTGTGTGTGTACGTGTACGTGTGCGTGTCTATGAAGGCATTAAGGTATCCATCATTTTCACCATTTTTTTTCAAAACACGTGCAAGTTTGTAGTGTGTGTGTGTGTGTGTGTGTGTGTGTGTGTGTGTGTGTGTGTGTGTGTGTGTGTGTCTGCGTGTGCGTGTGTGTGTGTGTCTGCGTGTGCGTGTGCGTGTGTGTGTGTGTGTGCGTGTGCGTGTGTGTGTGCGTTTGTGTGTGTGCAACTCTTAACGGTCTTATGGTCTTGATCAATAGTCTGGACTTCAATCACCAGCCACAAACTCCCAGAGACGTTCACCTCATACAGTCCAGTCTATGGGTAATGCTAAGGACTTTCCACACTGAAGCACACCCTGTAGGTACTCTTGCCTCACTTATACTTACTGGTCAGGATGAACCGTTGCCTGAGTGAGCTACGAACTGTGAACCAAATGAAAGGCTAGGACGATACAATGGGCTCACCTATGTACGCGTGTGTGTAGTAAAATCATAAGCTGCATAGACCATTATGGAAGCTTAAGCGACAAGCAGGAGACATTGGAGTGATTGACTGGCGGGTGGACAGTGTGAAGTACTGAGATTGTCCGTGCAATGAAAGGTTCCCTCGTGACGCGGTGTAAAGGTAAAAGTGAAGGCATTTTCACACCCGTCAGTCACATTGGCTATAGTCACCTGCAGTCACGTAACGAAGGCTTACTCAGAGGATAATGAACACGTGCGGTGTGAGTCATCCTTTTTATAGTAGTCATTGGTGTGCTCGTCACTTACATGGTGGTGGTGGTGGTGGTGGTCAGTGGTGGTGATGTGGTTGCACTCTTCGTCCCCCGTCCATCAGTGTTCCCGCGAAACCATCAGGCCAGTTGTGCTCAAAATATCTGCGAGGCTTTAAGTGAAACAATTCCCACTGCTGACTGAGATATATCGGAGGCCTTTAAAGTAAATAGGGTGAAGAGAGGGAGGGAGGAAGAGAAGGAATGGTGAAAATTGGGAGGAAGTAAACTGGATTAAGGAGGAAAAGAGAAAATACAATGGAAATTTAAGCGAATCGTAGCATCCGTTACAGTACCAGATTCACCAGGATGATTACGGTCGTGTCTGCAGTATGAATGATCTTTGAAAACACTCTCATTACATTAGTAGCAAGAAAACGAAGGAGTGGGAGGATGGAAAGATTACTAAATTGAATGAGGAAGCCACATGCCAGAAAACCGACACCGGGATATCTTGATTATGTCATGAGGGCGGCTGCGAGGCCATTTCCTGCAGGAGGTGGTCCTCATCAGCCTCCTGGTGGGTGAGTGGAACCCTTCTCCCGCCGTGTTTCCTTCCCTCTAATGCGATAATGGACGAACCCCACGCCAAAACTACGTTCCTTTCATCAATGGCTCTATAATGCCTTTGCCTGGTGGGGGAGCAGTGCGGCGTGGTGACTGGTGAGGCTTGTGCGAAGATTGAAGAGCTTGAGGGTAAGCCATTGTTCCCACATCAAGAAACTGGTGTTGCTTTACATTACAGGGTTGTTTACTGCTCCTCCCTCGTTAACTCTGAGACGGTGTGAGGGAAACGCAAGTGTCGAGTATAAGTGGTGTGATATGGATAAAAGGAGGCCGCGGGGAGGGAGGAAGCCTAGAATGGTGGAAGGTTTGGTCACACGCTGCCTGACTCGACACATTGGCGTAAAACAGGACTGACAGGCGGTGATTCCTCACGCTGAGGTGAACTGATACTCTGATTCGTGTATGTGTGTGTGTGTGTGTGTGTGTGTGTGTGTGTGTGTGTGTGTGTGCGAAGCGAGACAATATGCACCTCTAACATGGAAGCCATCGCGACCATGTTACAACCATAATGTGTGGGTAGTATTATCCGTATAGTTAGAAGTCGTTTGCTTCGCTCACTGCTTCACAACCACCACTGTGAACCAACCCTCCTGGCCAATTGGTAACTCTCAAAATATACTAAAAAAAAAAAAAGAAAAAACACATTACACGCTACAGTTAACCACCAACCAATCCGGCAATGCAAAACGTTTATAACTACAACCTTCCTGTAGCCTGCATGGGACGCCGAGTACCTTGAGAAGCAGAAAAGTCAACTCTCCGCATGACACAGCAGATCAACACACTCGCTGCGTTACTTTGCCGTGAAGTTCACCAAGTTCCATGACTCACGCCGGACTGGATTGGACAGCCGTGAAGATCGGTGTGCTCTCAGTGACAACCAAAATGACCGCCAAAGCAATAAAGACTGGAATCCCTCTAATTTCGTCTGCTGTAGATGGCTTTTCGTGACGTGGTTGATAAGTATCGCAGTGGCACAGTCATGGTCAGAAGTCCAACAAATTTTTGCACTCACTCTGTTGAATTTATGG
The DNA here is from genome assembly GCA_020233015.1 of Callinectes sapidus. Classification (NCBI taxonomy): domain Eukaryota; kingdom Metazoa; phylum Arthropoda; class Malacostraca; order Decapoda; family Portunidae; genus Callinectes; species Callinectes sapidus. The sequence continues at coordinate 29,769,968 of CM035181.1, read as the reverse complement.
CTTTCCTTCAACCTTATATTTTTTTCTTTCTTTTGTGCGAGTATTTTTTCTTCTTATTTGGCAATGGATGGTTTCTCAACTCTTCCTCTGTTGCATCTACAAAAAAAGGATTAATAGAATAGAAAGTAAAATTCAAATCCAGTGTAATGTTTGGATACACCATAAAGAAAGGAAATATCTCAAGAATGGCTAATGATTGAAAAGAAAATATGTGCTGAGTAGTTGTGGAATGATTAAAATAGGAAAATACTTATCATTGTAATGGAAAACGCTAAGCTAAGCACAGTGAGAGTGAATGTGGTACACAAATGACCGTGACTATGCTGGCCGCGACTTCCGATCTGAAAAGCAAGAAACACTCTCTTAAACCTTTCGTTATCTCCACTCAACTATTCTCAAGATACTCTAACATGGGTGCTACTGGCGTTTCCAAGGTGTTTTCTTGATTATTTTTAGAGTTAAGAATAAAACACACACATAATAGCTTTGTTAGTTATGCATATGGCTTTGATAACTGTCTTTATTAGAGAATGAAACTATCAATAACGCATACTGAAGTGTAGAAACAAGGGATAAAGCTTGAAGGTGACCGTTAGTGTTATTTTGAAGTGTGTTGACGTATCCCATGATAATTATGCAAAGATTGAAAATGGCACTTTAAACTCCATTGATTTATTGTTAGTCTATTTGTGGTTTGGAAATAGATTATATTGAAATTGAGGAAAAAAGGCGATTCGTCATCATCGAGCTTCATTGTTAAGGCCAGTGAAAGCTTTAAATTATCGTTTGGTGGTGGTGGTGGTGGTGGTGGTGGTGGTGGTGGTGGTGGTGTTGGTTTGACCTTCGTTTTCTATACCGGATGAGGTTCTCAGTGCATCCATCACCTTGTCCTCAAATTTTCTCACCAACTTCAACATTATGCACACCATCACCACTGTTCTTCAGGCAAGCAGTCACAAAGAAGTCACAGTGATCAATCATAACTACTGAATTTTTTTCCCTTATGATTTTTTTTTTCAAACTAGTGATTGTGTTTCCTTTCGGATTCGTGTTCTACCGTGACGCCTATCCTAAAACCCATGACTCTAGAACACACACTGCCTCAACATCTAGCAGTCGTTGATCTTTTCTCTCGTAGCAGATGATCGATGCCAGTCAGTTTTCTCAGACAATTACGAAAAAAATGGCAACACTCAATTCAATTAAATCCTTAAAATAAAACCCAAAGTATCAATAAACATGGAAATTGTATCTATTATATCATCATCTCAGTGAAGCTTGTGAAGTGCAGTGTGTGTGTGTGTGTGTGTGTGTGTGTGTGTGTGTGTGTGTGTGTGTGTGTGCGTATATAAGTCAGTGCTGATGCGTAGTAAATGTAATTTGTGTGACTGTATTTTCCTGTTGTTTATCTATTTTTTCTATCCTTGCGAATCATTATGAGGAAGAGTTGTTACTGCAGCGTGACTCTTCCTTTCCTCCCCAATACAAGTACGCCGCGTTCTTGTGGTCTGCCTTCCCACGGACGTAATTCGGAACACGTCTTCACTTAATCACCACGTACTCCATCTCTGCCACTAATCCCACAGCGCTCTCTCTCTCTCTCTCTCTCTCTCTCTCTCTCTCTCTCTCTCTCTCTCTCTCTCTCTCTCTCTCTCTC
>CM035181.1:29741150-29742973 GCA_020233015.1 Callinectes sapidus | reverse complement strand
GTGTGTGTGTGTGTGTGTGTGTGTGTGTGTGTGTGTGTGTGTGTGTGTGTGTGTGTGTGTGTGTGTGTGTGTGTGTGTGTGTGTGTGTGTTTACGGCTGGGGATGGGTGATCAGGGGCTTTTCTAAACCTTATGTGTTGCTCCAAAACCCCAAACATAAACAACACTCAAAACGTAATAACAAAACCTGAAAATGTCTGGATATACAAAGACCTTTCTGCCTCACATGCAGCCTTAGGTAATGCGCCGGAAGTGTCCTGAAATCTTTAGTTTGCTGGATGTTGAAGAAGCCTCAGGTGTAACCAATATTATATCAAAATGTACACCCACCTACTATTACACTTGCTACCATAAAATTTGGAAGCAAACCAATAGTTCTGCTACTTTATTACAGAGGGGTGACTGAAAAATTTTGACCCTCCCCGAAACACAATGACACAGGCAATTTCATATCGGTTCAAAACTTATCTAACATTCCTGAAAATTTGCGGTTAGATATACGACGCCACATAACCAAGATACCTCTTCACATTGCATAAGTTAATAAAGATAGGATAGGTTTCTTTGCTACAGACGTGAGCTTTACATACCTTCCATCATCTTGTTCCCACAGTCGAGGTCAGGGCTGTAGATGTTGACAGTCAGACCTGCACTGGTCCAGGAAAAGCAAGTAGGTTCTAGATTCATTTGGCACACAACTACCACAGCTTCCTAGAATATAATGGGAAAAGAAAATTGTTACTGGAAATTTGTAAAAGAAAGAAAGAAAAAATGCAGATTAGGTGGAGCCAGCAAGAAGAGTGATATTCTTTGTTTAAAACAGATTCCGGACACTGAGGTTCAAATGTTTCAAGGGAATATAGACAATGAGGTACCTATTATATAAAAATAGATAAATATAATGAAATAAATAAGAAATAACAATAAATAAGTGATGAATAATTGATATTAAAAAATGCTTACTTTTATTTACAGAAACCTTATATTACATTCATGGAAATACTACAGATCTGATAGCTCTTGTATAGTAGACTGCGCACATAATTATTTATTTGCTTGTTTGTTTATTAGTCTATTCTGTTTTATTTTCTCTATTCATTTTACTATCTTTTTTTCTATTGGAATATCAATGCATTTATTCACTCATTATAATATTTATGAACCTACACATTCTATATTTTATTTACTCTGTGTATTTATATATCTATTTGCTTATTCATCTTTACAAGGTGGGATGCCCCGGGCTTAGTTGTGGCCACACTGGAGCATGCTGGTGGCACGAGGACTGCTCTCTTGTCTCTTGCTCAGTATCGTTCGTATTTTTTTTTAATGAATGGATTGTTATTCTTATGTTATGGACAACAGCGCCAGATGACATATGGTGTGGCGGCACCTAAACTATCCCCTTATCAGACTACCTTTGGAATATATCCGAGACCAAAGACTATATGGAAGATAATTTACTCCTTCATATTCATCGTCAAGTTACTCTTTCATATTCATTGCCTGGTGACTGTAAGACAAACTGAAATAAGCAAAGCAATGTATATTTCCTGACTCTCCTGCTGGAATGTATCTGCTGTCCTAATGTGTCCTGGATGTGCCCCTCTCAGGTCCGTATTCAGAAACGCTCCGCTATCTCATCACGGCTATTTTCAAAGGCTAGAGGTTACAATACGGGTTTCTGAGGGTCTTTCTGCCAATTGTATAGTAACCCTGTTCATATATCATTAGAACCTCAGAAACCTCCTTGAAAACTTGTGTCACTTAAAAACAGGAGACTTTTTGAAATAGTGGAGGTGCAGCGCTGAAGTGTTTCTGAAT
>CM035181.1:29731150-29736150 GCA_020233015.1 Callinectes sapidus | reverse complement strand
GCCGTACTCTGTACGGATTCGGTGGTTAAGGCTTTTTCCTCTCAATCAGTGTGAACAACAATAACAGCAACAACATATCCCGGACCTTTTTTAGGTCCACAAGAAAATGAAAAAGAAGAAAAAATAGACTACTGTTGTCATAGTTGAGCAAAATTAATTCATTTAAGAAATTCTGGGATGTGATATTAGTATGAATCACTCATTCTTGTTAAATCAAACAAAATTATAATACTAACAACTTACTAGATATCCAAAACCATGTCCATATGCAACAGGTTACCGTTTTTTCTTCTTATGAATGATTATGTTATGTTATGTTATTAAATCAAACAATTTAATAATAGTCACATCCTAGTAGATATCCAAAACATAATATATATATATATAAATAAATATATATATATATATAAATAAATATATATATATATATATATATATATATATATATATATATATATATATATATATATATATATATATATATATATACATACATACATACACTACCTTCCTAGAGATAAGCACTTGAGCTGTTCCGGGAGCTCGGAGGTATTCCTCAGAGATATGCTGTCAAATCTATTGGTAGGTCGAAATACAAAAGACTTTACGCTCTTATGCATTACAGTAAATTTTAACTTACTTGTACAGAACCATTATGAATAATGATAATATATCTATATCTACCCATCTCATACATACATTTTTAATTAATTTATTTTATTTATATTTTTTGTCGGTAAACATCTCAAAATACTAGTACTCTCCGCCTCTCCTATTGACCTGAGTGGCCTCACACTACCTTCCTAGTGATAAGCACTTGAGCCGTTCCGGGAGCTCGGAGGTATTCCTCAGGGAAGTGCTGTCAAATTGAATGATAGGTCGAAATGGAAATGAATTTACGCTGTTATGCATTACGGTAAATTCTGACTTATTTTCACAGAACAATTATGAATAATAATAATAATAATAATAATAATAATAATAATAATAATAATAATAATCTCTCTTTCTCTCTTGTATAGTCCATTCAACTCTCTAGATGTATGAGTATGTGGCTCCGAAGAGGAGCCGGATTGATTGATTGATGATATTGAGTGAAGAGGAGGAGCAGGAAGGTTTACTTCTTCTCGGTCTTCTTGGGAAGGAGCACAGCCTGAATGTTTGGCAGCACACCTCCTTGCGCAATGGTGACTCCAGAGAGGAGCTTATTAAGTTCCTCGTCATTGCGGATGGCCAGCTGAAGGTGACGTGGGATGATGCGAGTCTTCTTGTTGTCGCGGGCGGCGTTACCGGCGAGCTCGAGGACCTCAGCAGCCAGGTACTCCATAACTGCTGCAAGGTACACGGGAGCACCGGCACCTACACGCTCGGCGTAATTGCCCTTTCTAAGGAGGCGATGAATCCTGCCGACGGGGAACTGAAGTCCAGCACGACTGGAACGGGACTTTGACTTTCCCTTCACCTTTCCGCCTTTGCCGCGTCCAGACATGATGACTGTTGTAGCAGTACTGTACCTACGTCGTCGTTAGCTCTGCGATCAAGTAGTGCGTCCGATTTTGTTTTTCCTCTATATAAAAGGGAGATCAGATCAGCCCAGAGCGTAGCTGGACCAATCAGGAGTGGAGGTTGCGTAAGTACACGCGATCCTGAGTAAGAAAGCCAATATATAAGACTTTTCAAAACGCGCGCTCGACACTCACACAGCAGTAGTACCACGGTATCACCATGCCTCCCAAAGCATCAGGAAAGGCTGCCAAGAAGGCTGGCAAGGCTCAGAAGGCCATCGCCAAGGGCGATAAGAAGAAGAAGCGCAGGAGGAAGGAGAGTTACTCCATCTATATCTACAAGGTGTTGAAGCAGGTCCACCCTGACACTGGCGTGTCCTCCAAGGCTATGTCGATCATGAACTCTTTCGTGAATGACATTTTTGAACGCATCGCCGCTGAGGCATCCCGCCTGGCACACTACAACAAGCGTTCCACCATCACCAGCCGGGGGATTCAGACTGCTGTCCGACTTCTGCTGCCCGGTGAACTGGCAAAGCACGCTGTCTCTGAAGGCACCAAGGCTGTCACCAAGTACACCTCCTCCAAGTAAACCGTCTGTCGGTCAGCCAGCTATAAAAGTTGCTGCCGCTAGTATACAAAACTACCCGGCTCCATTGGAGCCACACCTGACAAGAAAAAGACAATATAGACCTTTCTTTTTATTTGTAGTTTACTTCATTAAGGTTAATGATAGTTTGCTTCATTAAAGTTGCGCTTCTTTGTCCTTATTTTTATTTACTTATCATCATCATTGATGATGAGGATGATAATAATAATAATATTATTATTATTATTATTATCATTATTCTCTTTGTCTTCCTTTTCTTCTTTCTATTTTATTTTATTATTCCATTTTTCTACACTCAAAACGTCCTTGGTTGGCACTATTGCTATGTGCGATACATTATGGATGCAAGAGTTAAACAAATTAACTAATTGAAAAAAAAAAAAAAAATACTGATTATGAAAGTAGCGTTATTGAGATTGATGGTTTTCAAATATCCTCATCGTTATTTATTATTTATTTATTGTATCGTTATTGTTTTGAAATATCCTCATCGTTATTATTTTCATTATTCTCGACATATAATTAATCTACATTTTCAACTAAAGAGAGCGTTTGTCTATAAAAATTCTCTCTTTGAAAACACTTTTGGCCCTGAAGAGGGCCTAGATATTGTCATTATTATCATCATATCGTCTTGGATGACTTATTAGGCACGCTCGCCACGGATGCGACGAGCAAGCTGGATGTCCTTAGGCATGATGGTCACACGCTTGGCGTGGATGGCGCACAAGTTGGTATCCTCAAAGAGACCCACAAGATAAGCCTCGGAGGCTTCCTGGAGGGCCATGACAGCAGAGGACTGGAAGCGGAGATCAGTTTTGAAATCCTGAGCAATTTCACGCACCAAACGCTGGAAAGGCAGTTTCCTAATAAGCAGTTCGGTGCTCTTCTGATAACGGCGGATCTCACGAAGAGCCACAGTTCCCGGCCTGTAACGATGGGGCTTCTTGACACCTCCAGTGGCAGGAGCAGACTTGCGAGCTGCCTTCGTAGCAAGCTGCTTGCGGGGCGCCTTGCCACCAGTGGACTTGCGAGCGGTTTGCTTGGTACGAGCCATAGTAGCGCTGTTCTTACTCGGGTATAAGAAGTAACAGAGTCGTGTAACTTGGGCTTAAATAACATTTGCCAGGTACACGTGAGCTCCAACCCTGCTTTATGATTGGATAGAAATAACACAGGACCAACTACCACAGAAAACCACAGATTTTCATGGGTGGCTAAAGAAAATTCTGGCGGTAAAGGAGGACCTTGATCCATTGCATGACCTTGATAAAAAAAAAAATTCCCCCCCCCAAAAAAAAAACGTATGTACTTATACACGATGCAGGTAGAACACATGGCTCCCCAGGGGAAGAATGATCCCTTTTATGGGTGACCGCCACACCTTCTGACCTGACTGGCCTCACCCTACCTACCTAGTGATAAGCACTTGAGCGGTTCAGGGAGCTCGGAGGTATTCCTCAGAGAAGTGCTGTAAAATGGAGTGATAGAAGGTCGAAATTCAAAGAATTTAATTTGTTAATTTCATTGTTTTTTTTGTTTTTTTTTATACTTTTATTTTCATATTATTATTATTATTATTATTATTATTATTATTATTATTATTATTATTATTATTATTATTATTATTATTACTACTACTACTATTATTATTATTATTATTATTATTTTTATTATTATTATTATTATTATTATTATTATTATTATTATTATTATTATTATTATTATTATTATTATTATTATTGTTATTATTATTATTATTATTATTATTATTATTATCGGGTGTGACCGGCCTCAGTCTCAGATTAGCACACAGAAGTCAGGGTTTGGAGGGGATTTATATTATTTATTGTACATACATACATACATACATACATACATACATACATACATACATGCATACATGATATTATAATATTATATATTATATATAAATTAATAATAATATATAAAATATAATAACATCAATAATAGTAATAATAATAATAATAATAATAATAATAATAATAATAATAATAATAATAATAATAATAATAATATTATTATTATTATTATTATTATTATTATTATTATTATTATTATTATTATTACTTATTATTATTATTATTATTATTATTATTATTATTATTATTATTATTATTATTATTATTATTATTATTATTATTATTATTATCATTATTATTATTATTATAAAGATATCTTTACGTTGTAAGTACAACACGTGGGTCGCGCCCTCCACAGGAAGAGAAAAATGTCTCTTGGGTGTGACCGGCCTCAGGCTACACACTGATTAGCACTTAAAAGTCAGATTTTGGTGAGAATTTTTATTTTTATTTTTTTTATTTTTACATAGATACATACATACATACATACATACATACATACATACATACATACATACATACATACATACAGACATACATACATACATACATACATACATACATACATGTTGAGAAAATGTTGAGGTGATAATTATCAAAAAAAAGAAATCAAGGTACGTCAATTTAATTAAATCTTAAAAAAGCACCTCGCTCATCTCATCAGGTTAAACTGCAGTTAAAAATATCAATATTATATCACAAAAGAAATCCACTTATATGAAGTTAATTCTCAAAAAACCGAACTTGCCACCTCACTCAACTAGTCCTCTTGCAAACAAACATACACAAAGGCAGAAAGACAGAAAAACCGACCAACCGATAGAGAGACAAACACACACACACACACACACACACACACACACACACACACACACACACACACACACACACACACATACACACACACACACACACACACACACACACACACACACACACACACACACACACACACACACACACACACACACACACACACACACACACACACACACACACACA
>CM035181.1:29700162-29710628 GCA_020233015.1 Callinectes sapidus | reverse complement strand
TGTAGTGGTAGTAGTGGTAATCTTATTCTTCATGCATATTGCCGTTTCTCGTGATTTTCTTTCGCTTTATTTTCATTCAGGAGAGAGAGAGAGAGAGAGAGAGAGAGAGAGAGAGAGAGAGAGAGAGAGAGAGAGAGAGAGAGAGAGAGAGAGAGAGAGAGAGAGAGAGTCAAACCTTGCATTAATAGCGAAGCATGTATTTCAGGTGATGGATGAGCCATGATATCGTACTCATATGTAAAGAAGGATAACATTTAGCGACTAGTGAATATATTACTACTGGCTACTGAGAATTTCACATCATGCAGATTTGGGGAGGCGAATGTGTTTTCTTCAACCAATGCGAAGAGCACAGGTGTGTGTGTGTGTGTGTGTGTGTGTGTGTGTGTGTGTGTGTGTGTGTGTGTGTGTGTGACTCATGAAGCATGACTTGTGGTGGTCCCTCAGTCAGGTATAGTTATTATGGGAAATTAACGCATCTCTCTCTCTCTCTCTCTCTCTCTCTCTCTCTCTCTCTCTCTCTCTCTCTCTCTCTCTCTCTCTCTCTCTCTGTCTGTCTGTCTGTCTGTCTGTGTCTGTCTGTCTGTCTCAGGAGTGACCATGACCGTCGCCACTGACAGCCAGAAAACTCCCCTCGTCAAGATAGAGATGCAGCGGCAGACGCTGAACGCTGAGCTGGTGAGGCGTCACCTGGAGGCGGACAACGAGGCGGGGATGCAGCAGATGCTTCAGAGCTGGAGTGTTGCCGAGGTGTTGCGTCCCAAGCACGAGGGCCAGGCGGATGGCAACTCCCTCCACACCGCCGTCAGGTGCGGCGCTGAAAAGTGCCTCAAAGCCTTGCTCAGCCACCGCCTGTCCAAGGAGGAATTAGAGGCTCCTGACTTGGAGGGACACACGGCTCTGCTGACCGCGGTGACCAACGCGCGACACACAGCGCTGGCTCACCTGCTCACTGCAGGAGCCAATGTCAATGCCCGCGATGACAAACACATAGCAGCCCTGCACCTCCTGGTACTGAAGCTTTCCAAAGACTCTGCGCCGGCTGAGGATCTACTGAAGGTGGCAGACTTGCTACTGTCCCCCACGCACGCCAGCAAGCTGGACTTGGAACCCCACGCCAACTTTCTTGACCTGACGGCGGCCACCCCGCTGGCTCTGGCCACCGCCAAGCTCCAGAAGGAAGACAAAGCGCGCTGGGTCGCCAACCTTCTTGAGCTGTGTAAGAAGCTGGTGAAAGCGGGCGCCTCACTGGCTGAAGATGTGAACGGCGCCACTGTGGAGCAAGTGCTCACTCAGAAAGGATGGCTGACGGAGAAGCTGCTGAACGAGCGGAGGCAGCCGCCGCTTCTGAGACCCACAGCGGCCCACGTGGTGGACTTGGTTTGCATGCGCAGGAGTGCCAGCGAGGTGAGGGACGCGTTGCAGGGAAAGCGACAGGAAGACGTCCGTGAGGCAGTGAACTCAAAGCTCGGTAGCGACAGTTTGCTGTCATACGCCGTGAACATTATGAACACTTCACTGGTGGACGAGTTGCTCAAGTATGGCGCCAACCCCTGGCTGTTGGAAGGGACGAAAGAGCTGCCTCTCCACCGCGCCGCAGTCAAAGGCCACGTTGACATCTTCATCATGCTGGTGACAAAGATGAAGGACAACAAGAAGACCATCGATCTGAGGGACCACACTGCCAGCCTCGTCCAGAAGCTCATGGAGAACAGTCACACCAAAACCACGCAGAGCAAAGATCACCTGGCGTGTCTCCGCTACTTACTGCAAGAATGTCAGCTTGACCTGAACCAGAAGGACCCAGATCTGACGCCACTGCACTTGGCGGCCAAATATAACCAGCAGGAAGCGGCGAGGGAACTGCTGAGGGCAGGTGCCTTCCTTGGAGCACGCCACGTGGAGTTTGGGAAGGAATGCGGTGCTGTGTTGGACAGCGTCTTGCCAGAAACACTGGAACACGCCATGGACGACTGCATCACACACTACAGTGACAACGACAACGACAAGACCGAGAACGTGGTCGGTGAGCACTACACACTCCACCTTGACTATCGTTTTCTTCTTCCACCAAAGCAGGGTGACGCCAGCAAAGACTCGAAACCAGTGAATGAAGTGAAGACGCTGATGGACGTGTGCAACAGCAAAACTCACCGCCACCTCATCAAACACCCGCTGGTGCAGACTCTGCTCTACGCCAAGTGGAAGAAGGTACAATGGCTGTACCTCGGTAACCTTCTACTCTATTTGTTCTTCGTGTCGATGCTCACCACATTTGCATACTTCCTAATGAACCTGCGCGTGACAGAGGCTCGTCTGTCAGTACTGCAGCAAAACGTCACTATAAACACCACCAGCCTGGAAGCAAGCAGACAGGGGAAGCAGATCATCGTACACGTTATCAGGGTTCTGCTGCTGCTCGCCTGGCTGTTCATGTTGGTGCGCATGGTACTGCAGATTACGTTATCCTTCAAGTATCTCAAGAAAATAGAAAACTGGCTGCAGTGGTCGCTGTTAGTACTGGTGCCAGTGCTGTGCTTCGTGCCACTGGAGATGGACGCGATAAGACAGTTGTCAGCCTGGTCCATGATCATCGCCTGGTGAGTAGCAGTGCATGTGTCTTTTACTTTGTGCTTTAGTAGATGCTAAGAATTAGTAGACGTATTTATAAAACTTTATTTTACTCATGAATATTTTTTAGTTCGTAGGACTCAATGCCCACAATGCTTGGTCATTGCAGTGGTCCGTGCAGGATGATCGCCCGGTATGTTTGCACTTTTCATGGTTGACACCCATATCACGGTAGAACATGAATATCTGGCTGTGTACCATTTCTTGTACACCTACCTCCATTGTTAGGGACATGGGGGCGGTAGGCTAACTTTTCAGAGCATCACTAATTATCTCATTTATCGGTTGTGGTCAGTAGGCTGAGGGTGGATATGGTGTGGCTCTCTGAGACAAGGAGGCCTGGCAGTGGCGAGAACAGTAGGAAGGGTTTTACTTACTACTGGTGCAGCATAAGCAATGCTCACCATGTCAAGGATGTAGCTATAGGCATCTCCAGCAGATTGCAGCCGTCCATTGTAGAGGTTACTCCAGTTGACGAGCATAAGATGCGATTAGGACTGAAGTATACTCTAGTCTTCGTGTCCGTGTTGCAGTTTACGCTCTTACTGAAATGTGTGCAACTTAAAAAAAAGAAATGTTCTACTCCAAACTCGACTCTGTACTTGACCTGTGTCCCTGCATGATGCACTCATTGTCTTGGGCGACTTTGATGCTGTTACTGGCACCGAGAGAGCTTGCTACAAGATATGTGTTGGCCCCGCATAGCCCTCACCAACTTTTCTTCTGGATTTTGTAAGATCCAGAAAGTTGAGAATTGGAAGTTCCTGCTATTAGAGACCAGCGCTGCACCGCTGGACTTGGTATAGCAATGCCGGTAGGATAGCATAGGAGATGGACCATATCCTTGTTAATACTCATTGGAGGATCCTCCAGAACCATACCTAAGGTGTTTGGAAGTGTCAAGTTCTTTGCGATTGATCACAGGCTTGTTGCTACATCCAAGCTTCATGTCAAGTCCTGAAAGCCTCCAAGGTTTAATAACACTGCTTTTTATCTTGAGAAACTGAAAGATTTGACATGTGTGCAGGAGTGTTGGTGACAGTCTCCAATCGACTTGGAATGCTTGACACCCTTGAGGACCTGGCAGAGCTATGGGATACCTTTAAACATTAGACTCTTCAAGTTGACAAGAAATGCGTTAGGGAGTGCCCAAGGTCATTTATGTAGCTTCACCTCAATAGAAACACTGAACAGTATTGAGAAAAGTCGCACTGGTAGTCATGCTTGGAACTGTGACCAATACAGGGCTCTGTCACGTAAGATAGATTTCTCCTGAGGAGAGACAAGGAAAGGTATGTCAGAGATCTAGTTGAGGATGTCAAGTGTCATTTAAATGCTATTGACCTCAGATCTGCCTGTTGAGCCTTGAAGAAACTCCACTGCAAGTCCATATATCAGGAGAGCGCTATATGAACAGCAGATGGTTGCCTCGTATTGGACACAGAAGGGCTATAAGAATTGTGTCTTGAAATAATGCATTCTTCCCACTGGTTTACTTCTTTGTGTTTGTTAGACTGACGGCTTTCTCCACCAATTCCCAGAGTATGACGCGATACCGGTCATGTACGTGTGAGCTGATGTAGTAAGCGCACATCCCTATTTCAGGTTCGTGTTCGTGCTAAAGTTGGGGCGCGTCCCGTTCTTCGCTCTGTACATCACGATGCTGCGTCATGTCACCTCGAATTTCCTGAGGCTAACTATCCTGTACAGCATCCTCATCCTTGCCTTCACCCTCAGCTTCAACATCCTGCTCTTCCACCACTCCGGAGACAGCCAGGTAACACACACACACACACACACACACACACACACACACACACACACACACACACACACCATTTATTCCTTCTTTCCCTCCATACAGAGTGGCGAGGAGTTCCTATCGTTCCCCAGGGCCGTCGTCATGTCCACGGGCGAGTTGGAATTCTCTGACATGAGTGAGAAATTCCCGGACACGCTGAGGACCTCCGCCATCCTCATGACGCTCGTGTTCGTCTTCGCCATCTTTCTGGTGCTGATGAACGTCATGAATGCACTGGCTGTCACTGACGCGCAAGTAAGTCAGAACAGTGAGAGAGAGAGAGAGAGAGAGAGAGAGAGAGAGAGAGAGAGAGAGAGAGAGTCAGTCAATGAAATGACTTGCAGTGTGCAAATATTCTTCTTTTTTTGTTATTCTTTTTACTAAGTACTACTGTGATCACTCCATCACCTTCTACTATATTATTGAAACCACCCGCCCTTTCCTCATGCAGGAAGTGGTGAACGACACCAAGCTGTATTCCCTCATCTCTCTCCTCGAGCTGGTGAACACCATAGAGACCTTCCTCAGCTACTCCATCGTACGCTCCGGTCTGGGCAACTTGCAGCTTTTGTCTGGCTCCAACAACGCTCCGTCCTTCCTGGCCAAGATCAACCTCCCCAACGAGCATGAGCGGCTCCTGTCAGGTCAAGACTACAACACCCCGAACAAGTTGAATGACGAGGCTGCACAGTGCCTCAGGTGCAGTGTTCTATATACATAGAAGTATACAACTGGTCACTTGATTAATAGTCACTGTTGTCCAAACTGAGGTCCGTGTATCCACTTGCGCTAGTAATCCACAACATAACCATAAGGGTGCATGAAAAAAAAACATGGAACACACACACACACACACACACACACACACCACGTAGTATAGTGGTTGGCACATTCGGCTCACAACCTAGAGGGCCCGGGTTCGAGTCCCAGGCGTGATGAGGCAAATAGGCAAGCCTCTTAATGTGCATTTACCCCCTGTTCACCCACACAGCAGCAAGTAGGTGCGGTATGTAATTCGAGGGGTTGTAGTCTTGCTGTCCCGATGTATAGTGCTTTCAGCCCTACCCGAAGATCAGTCTCCGAGCTCTGTTGAGCTCGCTCCGTAAGGAAAAGGCAGGTTGAGTGACCAGCAGGCTACCGCGACAGTGAATACACGCAAAATTCTCAGCCTTTCTTCTTCATCTGCAGGGTTCATCGGCTGCACCACCTGGAGGAAAAGAGGAACCAGCAGCGTGACCATGCCGCGGCGGAGCTTGAGGACGCCGTGCAGGACCTTGCTGCCCACCACCCTAACCTGTTACGCTCTCTGGCTGCTGCCTTGCGCCCTGGCCAGTAATGTGAAGAAGGAAACATTCTGAAGAGATGATGGCGTCCTTTCCAATAATGTGAAGAGGGAAAGTCTATAAAGAGATAGTGATGCCTTTGCCAGTAATGTGAAGAGGGAAAGTGTGTAAATTAATGGTGATGCAATGGAGTACCCAACGCCAGCGCTGGCTTAGCTATGGGTACTATCCTTACTTTGCTGTGAAGGATTCGTCTCCAATTGAGTTTGTACATAGCAGTGTGATACGTCTCTGTCCTCTATGCAGAGGAAGAGTCCACTCCTCCTTCTTGTCAATGCCAAAATACGAACATTATTACCACTGCTATCTGGAAAGCCCAAAAAGGTTGAGGATGTTATAACATATGTTGGTCTCACGACTGCTGCTGAGCGCTAATGGTTAATAGGGACACCCAGGAAGGAGAAAGATGTGTCAGGTTTAGTGGCATATGCATAGATAGTACTTGCTTCTCTCCTATCACTTGTCAATACTGGGACGTGAAAGTCAGTCCGCCACACTGGATGGATAACACACTAAGTTTGACCTTAGGAGACCTCAGACCACAGTCCGTCTCTCTGCCGCCCAGCGTTTGCTGGAGTATACTTGGAGTGTAGTAGGCAGCGTGTAAAAAATGCTATGAACTAGTACTTATCAGGGTCTTACTGATACTTAAAAGCTTTAAGTACTGTTCACATTAGGTGGTTGCACCTGACACTAGTGCAATTACAATGCAAGTCAATGGAAGTGTTCACACACAACTGCGCAGCTTCTCTTCCCGCCACGGTTCCCGTGTGTGTTTGAGATCTACATACTCTCCAACAACGGGAGAAAGTTGTGGGTCAGTTTGCATCCATTGGAATGGAAGAGTACATACAGACTTGATGGCTCGAAGACCACATTGCGATTCCATTGGCCGGCTGATCGTCGACATCTTGAACCAGGTGAAGAACTTAACTTTACAATGTTGTCTCAGCTTGAGACACAAAGTTGTGAACCTCTCCTCTCTGGTGTGTGTGTGTGTGTGTGTGTGTGTGGCGCAAACATCATTCATGGTAACTGGTTCCTTCTTTTCCAAGTCAAAATTGGTTTGAACTTGATCATACTTATATGTGAATTACAAGGTGTGTTCTCATACCACTGTATATTTATCTATCGGTTTATGACATATTCATCAAGGGAGAACAGCCGAGGCGTGGCGTCCACGTAATATTATGTGCTTCACTTGTATTCCACACTCATGACACGCATCCATTGATACGTATCACTGATTCATTGTACTTAATCGTTTCTCATTCACCTCTTAGTTTGTACTTAATCATGTGTTGTGATCGCTTTTATATAATTGACATACTAAAGAAGTCAAAGCAGACAAATATCATTAATTGTAAATTTGCATGCCATAATTTTCACACACACACACACACACACACACACACACACACACACACACACACACACACACACACACACACCGTAGTCACAAGTTGACCCTTGTAGCGTAAGCCGACTATCATATCATATTCACTAATACGCCATTAACCTGTCTAATATTAACCAGAGAAAGTTTGGGCTCTCCTCCTTGCCACAGTGCCAAATGGATCTCTTTTGATGGAAGCTAATTCCTTTGACATTGACTATTCTGTATAGACTCGCATTTCAGCAAGACTTTTTTCTACGTTTTTTATTCCTTTGACAACAAACTCTCTTACTTTAAAACAAAAAGCAGTCAGACATTACTGACAACTTATGAATTATGTGTTCCTCTTTTGGCTGCCTGTGTTAAGAGCTGCCTCCCTCATATCACCCATCTCTACCTTACTGTTTTGTACACACTATACATAGTCTCCCTCACCTACATATCTTCCTTCAGTGCATTCCTAAACTTTGAGTGTTCTCTCTTCCTTCCTCTAGTGAGTCTATCAGTGATATCTTTCTTGTTAATTCTTCATAGATGCCATGGTGACAAATAATCCTCATTACGACCAACGGCAGTTCATGTCCCTCGTGATACTCATATTTTTAACACTAATCGTAAGTGTCTTGAACCAGTGGTGGTGGTGCCTACTAATGTGGACAGAGCTAAGAATTGCTTATTAATCCAGCAATTTTGTTCGTTTTTATAAATGCTATGTTGTGTTGTTGAAGAAGTGATTAATTTGTGTAGGATTCTGTTGTGAAAAGCTCTCACAATGCCAGTCCATGATTAGCCTGTTTTAGAGCTTCTACTCAGCTTTGTCGTATGTATAATTACTTTATATACAACTTGTAATATCACTGTGCACTGAGTTCAATAAAATCATCCATCAAATATCATTCTTAAAACAGTTCATGTCAGAACCAAGAGAAAACACATAAGCAGTAGGGAGTTCCAGAATTTACCAACGGATGAAAGATTTATTGGAATGGAGTGCCAAGATCTCCAAAAAGATCTTGGAATGACTGATATGATCCCAGCATATGAGATGCTATTGTTCTTTCTGTCTTTTCAGTGAGGATTCCATATTCAGAAACCCTTCACCGCTGCACCTCCACTATTTCAAAAGACTCTTGTTTAAGTGACAACAGTTTTCAAGGATGTTTTTTTATGGTTCTAATGACAAATAAACAAGGTTACTATATTGACAGGAGAAACACCCCCAAAAATCCGGCTTGTAATCTCTTACAGCAGTTAGTACGATAATAACGATAACAGATAGCAAGAGATAAAACATTCCTTAATGAGAGTACAGTAGTACTTTGAGATACGAATTTAATTTGTTCTGTAACTTTGTTCGTAAGTCAATCTATTCGTATGTCAAACGAATTTTCCCTATTGAAATTAACTGAAATTGATTTAATCCGTCCTATCCCCGTTACAACAGTTATGAAAAAGACGTTTTGATTAAGAAATACATATGTTTACTTTACCAACACACACACACACACACACACACATACACACACACACACACTATATATATATATATATATATATATATATATATATATATATATATATATATATATATATATATATATATATATATATATGAAACAATACAAAAAAGTATTATTTGTGTTCTTACCTTGGAGACCGACATTTGCGGCTACGGAGGTGGATAGCGGTGGAGGAGGGAGTGAAGGAGGGTTGTGCATGCGCCATCCACTTGTAATCAAAAGTGCACTTCCTTTAAGCAAAACCAAAACTGCACTTTCTTGATCTTAACCCAACCTGAAACTACACTTTTCTTAAACCAAACTAAACAGGCACTTTCTTGCCTGTAGAAAAAAAAAAAATAATAAAATAAAATAAACAACAACACTTTCTTAACTTTAGGTAGACTTGGCTTGACACAGCACTGTACATTTTTCAATTATCTTCACTTTTTTTTTTCTTTCTTTCTTTCTTTTTGGCTGCACTTTCAGCACTTTCACTTGTCGGCCTTTTGAATAAGAACCTCTCCACTCGTCACAGCTAAAGACTTGCTGGGGGATGCAGTCTTCCTTGGCAATAAGTGAACTGAAACGTGTGACGTAATCTCCGCTGCCATAACATCAGCACTAGCGGCTTCACCATGCCCCACCACCGAGTGGAAGCCACTTCTTTTCTTAAAATTGTCGAACCACCCATGACTTACTTTAAATGTACCTTCTGTCGCCTCTACTGACGTAGATGATGCTCGTTTCTTCAAGTTGCCGTAAATAATACACGCCTTTTCACATATTATAGCCTCCGACACTGTACTCGTATAATTATATCTCCTGCCAGCTCTTTCTCTTTCATCCACACCAGCAGAAGCTTCTTCATCTCGACATGGATATTTGTTCATAGGTGGGACAAAACTTTAGTTCCTTATGCTGGTGTTGCACTTTTGATTGCATCCTTGTGTTTAAGGATGGTACTCACTGTGGATGCACTGGATCATACTGCCTTGCCACTTCAAGCACTTGCACACAACGTTCATGTTTTTCTATGATTTTTTTGCTTCACTTCTACTGATATAATCCATTTTTTCTTTTCACCGATGTCTTTAGCGCTTATTTTATCAGATCCCGTGATATCAGGCACATAAAAGTACGAAAATAGTGTGAAAATTATGAAAATATCATATCGCACGAAATCAGCCTCACTGCGCGGGGAAACTCGTGGACGCTATTAGACCAGCTGATGCTGGACCGATGCACCAACTAGCGCCCGAAGCACGATTCGTACCTCAAATTTGCGTACGCATTTCAAACAATGAAAATAAGTAAATCGTGGATCATACCTCTAAAAATTCGTATGGTAGTCTCTTACAGTTTTGAAAGAGGGAAGGCATGTGTTTCACGTTGTGGTTTTCATAATTATCACGTCGGTATGCCCGATCATGAGACAGACCAGACCGCTGAACGTAGCAACTAGTGGTGAGTGTTTTCATTCATTTTCTTAATAAAGGTGCATGACTGGTAAAACTATAAATTAAGAATACTTTACCTTGAGTAGTAGTAGGACATTCCTTACCATCTTTTTACTTTACCTTGTTGTACAATAATTGTTGTTACTATGGTTTTCAGTGGAATAATTTTCCAGTTTGGGCGAACTGTTTTAGACCGCACGCCTCCCGCAAAGTGCTACTGATAACACCCTTAATGTATACCTTCTCTAAGCAACACAAGAGTGACCGACACAAATAATGCTAATAATGTACTGAAAAGGTTCATCTGACAAATGCAAGACGAAAACTAGGGCTGTT
>CM035181.1:29682125-29700062 GCA_020233015.1 Callinectes sapidus | reverse complement strand
ATATATATATATATATATATATATGTATATATATATTTAAACACACACACACACATATATATAGATAGATAGATATAGAATTAGATAGATAGATAGATAGATAGTATTTATAGCTATGCACCGTAGTTGTTTTCAGACCGAATTGTTCTTTGAGGTCCCAACTCCAAATTTCTCCATGGAGTAATCTGGACGGTGTTGGAGATTTTGAAAAGGCAATCCGAATAAATCTCCCCAACTTTGCTGGAATGAAATGAAGTTTATGAGTGTATGAGCATTCATGGACATAAGCAAGTGCTGTTGAGAAGGCGGCAGTGTCAGTAGCCGTTGCCTGGGGAGGGAGGGAAGGGTGGGGGTGTGAGTTGGTAGGTAGCGCTTGGTCGCCTGCCAGCAGCTGCAGTAGACTCTAGCGGTACAGCGAGTGACTCAGCAGCAGCAGCAGCATCACAGCAACCTTGACAGTGAACCGTGTGGGTATCCTCCTGCTTGACAATGAGGCCCTGAAGTGAAGTGTCAGAGTGGAAGTAGAAATTAGCGGCCAAGTAGCAGGAGTAATGGAGTGAAGGGTCTGGTTGAAGTAGCGATAGGGTGGTGAAGTTGACAGGAGTAGCTGGGAAGTGAATCAGTTCTCATGAGTGTGGTCCACCAAATCAACCAATAACCAACAATAATGCATTTTCTACATATACTCTGCTGAAATTCCTCCATTCCTATCAGTTTATCAACTAATACAACTTGCCAGTATGTGTTCTGCATCAGTAATGTGGTCAGAGTAGCCAGTAACAACCAATGATGAATCCTGTACACTCACTTCCTCCTACAATGTTTTTATTTCCTTATCAGTATATTAATTTGTTTTTTTCAGTTTGCAGTTTCATCCAATCAATGATTTTGTCATGTCATATTTTTTTGTAATACATGTAGTGAATTAATTGATTTTCTGCCTTTTTTTCTGTCCCAGGTGTCTGATTTTCTAGGTATACCTATATTTCTCATCCCCAGCAAACTTGGGGGGCCTGTGGGAGATGGAGGTTTTGTGTGGTGGATCATAAGATTATATTGTGTATAGCCTAACCTAATCTGATTTAATATGTTAGCCGCTTATTGTGTCTTGTGTGTGTACCAAACAACTGTTTCACGTTTTACATTGTGGAACATATGTGGCCTGATTAGCTCTTTCCATAAACTTCTGAAAAATTTAGTATACTGGCAATTAGTGTGTGAATTTGTGTTGTCTTGTGATTGCAGATGTGTTACAATGGAACCAGGTATTAAGTTTTGAATGATGAGGTATTATTTTTATTGTGTGTGAAAAGAATACTTGTCTTAGAGACATACGATATTTTGTGACATTATATTCCCATTTTATTTAGAACTGATTAATATCTACTTTAACTGTCACTTTGAGATGGGCATAATGCTTTTATTTAGTATACGTATATAGAATCTACTTTATATAAAGATGTATGTGAAAATTTTAAAAGTACGCTGTTTTTCCTTTTTGAAATGACAAATTATATTTGTTTGTGTACTTTTAAATTTTCTTCTTACTATTGTTGTTGTTGTTATTATTATTATTATTATTATTATTTGTGCAGGATAAAGACAAAGTCAGTCTGGTGATTTTTGTTTTAAATTGGTGTAGAATCAATTTTAGGCTGGTGAACTATTTGAATTTTATGTAGATTATTAGTTTTTCAGCAATCAAATTGCTGGTAGTGATTGTTATTGGTTATTTTTTTCAGAGTTTTGTCAACCACTAACATGCCGGAGCCAAAGCCCTTTGAGCGCCTGCCAGGCAACATTAAACCCTTGCACTACAACATCACTTTGCAGCCGAACCTTGTGAAGTGTGTGTTTCATGGCTCAGAGGAGATTGACATTGAGGTAAGACTTCATCACAGTGTGCAGAGAAGTGTGGAGTATGTGGTTTGACTTTTGTTTTGAAAAGTTCTCATTATGATAAATCAAGAACACAAGGCATGTTTTGTAGCAAGGGATATTTATAAGAATGGAGATTGAAATACCCCTGCACAATTTAGTATCTTAACTGATTCTTACATGTTTGAACTTATTCTTACATGTTTGGACTCCCAAAAGAGAGAACTTATTTGCAACTAGCATGCTAGCCCTATCAAAAGGACACCCAAATGTGTGTGTGCATACTGATGTTGTTATTGGCTTGAAAATTTGCCATAAGCCCAAGACAAAAGTATAATTGTGTTTATGTGCAAGTCCTTTTGTTGACACATTTGGTATGTAAGAAGCCAAATACAAATAAGAACCTTTGCATATCCACTTTAATTGCTTTTACCATGCATCCACTGTACATACCATGTCTCAATTTGTGTGCCACTGATGAAAGCTGTATGTATGTTTGTCCTGTTACAGATAAAGGAAGCTACAAAGCAAGTCAAGTTCAATACATTGGATTTGACGTTGCGTGATATAAAGATCAGGCTTCCATCAGGAGAAGACCTTGTTCCAGCATCAACTGAGATTTCTACTGCTAATGAAATGGTTATTCTTACCTTTGATGAAACTTTACCCATTGGAACAGCCAAGTTGAGTCTTTCCTTTGATGGAGAGCTAAATGACAAGATGAAAGGAATGTACAGAAGCAAATATACCTCGTAAGTATTGTTCTTAAACCTTACTTGATATTTTGAAGTGCATTTCTAGCTTTGTTTATTTTTCCTGCAATGTTGGCCTGTATAGAGTTCTTTGGGATTGTTTGAGGAGTATGATTTTTTATTGTATTACTTTCATATTTTCTTATCTTATATTAATCCCCATGTTTGATTTTACTGGGTGCTGGTGGTATTAATCTTTCAGTATATAAAGAATGAGTAATATTTATCCATTTTCCCAACAGTAGTGATATGAAAAGAAAAAAGAATCAGAATTTATGATGTCAAAATTTATTGTTCCATGCGTGTATTTTTTGTCTTTTGATATACCCATATCTGACCTCTCTTCATTAGAATCTCCCAACAGAATGGCTGGTAGGAAAGTGTCCATTACTATTTGTCCTTGCTTTCTCTCTATCAGCCTCCAACCCTCTCTTTATTCCTTACTTTTACACACATACACATAGTGACTGGACCGTGAGAATCAACCCATAATCACTCTGTTGTTGGCCTAATTGCTAACTTCTTAGAGGCTTTTTTACTTTGATTATAGTGTCAGACATCATTGTTTTTATAGGGGGCAAAAGGCATTGAATGACACATTGTAATTCAGCATTATGTTCTTCCATGTCACTGGAGATCTTCATCTTTCACCTATCATACCATAATCACATATATGTATGTGTATCTATTCTGCATCATTCATTACTCATTAGTGTGGTCTACCAAGTCAACCAGTAACTACCAATGATTGACTTTCTACACATTCTCTTCACTGAAAAGCCTTTTTATTAGTATACTTATAGAGGAACATTAACATCTGTTTGTTGTACTAAGATATATATTATATATATATGCCTTGTACATATACAAAGGTTCTTATTTGTATTTGGCTTCTTATATATTTCACACATATATATATATATATATATATATATATATATATATATATATATATATATATATATGTAAGAGGAGGAAGCTGGCTAAGGGCAACAAAAATAATGAAAGTAGAAATCCCACTAAATTGCCAGTCCACTGAAAGATTAATAGAGTCAGCCGAAAGTCAGGAACAAATGTCTTCAAATCTCCCTCTTAAATAGAGTCAAGTCATAGGAAGTTGGAAATGGGAGTTATTTGGTACAGGAAGGGAGCCTGCCTGCATGGAGACTCACAAGGTGTAACCAAAGGGAATGGTGCCATAGGGTAGGTAAGGCAACGCACCTCCCGGCATATGGTCTGCCGGATTGATGTACAGATACCTTGTGTTTTACGTGTGTTTTTCAACGTTTTTTTAATTTACGCAAGGTTCAAAATCACCCCCCAAAAGATATAATTTATGTTTCTTTTCACTCATATGTAATATTTCATTGAGTGGCCAACAGATTTCTCACGTTAGTTCTTATATGCCACCTAAACAACAACAATTATAATTACTTACAATAACACTTGCATATAATTATATATATATATATATATATATATATATATATATATATATATATATATATATATATATATATATATATATATATATATACACATATATATATACACATATATATATCTGTGTGTGTGTGTGTGTGTGTGTGTGTGTGTGTATACGTTATATGCCGGACCATAAGGCAACTGACAAAACGCAAAATAGAGGGCTTGTGTGACAGTCGGTTCCCTCACTCAATTACATTACTATCATGACAAAATTCACTGTCCTTATTCTGCACAATTCCAAGTATAACGGACCTCCAAATGACAGGAATATTCATTACTTCCTTTTCGTGATGAGTACTAATTGTCACAGGTTTATTGCTGGAGCCTCACTGGACACTTTAGAGGTGTAATATAATAGGCTGCGGTGATAATTCTCATTACCACCTTATCACGTAGTATCTGGGAATGTTACCACGTAATTTGAAAAGAAGAAAACAGAAATGAGTTATCAAAGAGAGAGAGAGATGGGTAAAGGGACATGATTGGAGAGTGAGAGCAATGAAAGTGTGTGTGTGTGTGTGAATATTGGCATGTTTGCAAATGGTTGAATGGTCAGAAGGTTTTGGGGAAGTGTTTAGACAGGGAAAAGTGGAAACTGTTCTGCTCTGACTATATCTTCTGTGACTCACAGAGGGAGACCATGCATTATTTTTCTTTCCTGAGTGTTACTCCATTTGTTTGAGAAATATTCATGTTTTAATATTACTTCCATAGTAATAGGTATGAATTGTTTATTGAATCATATTAGGACTCAAAATTCAAAATTGCTTAGTTGAATATAGATAGGATCTGTATGTACAGTACTTGACAAAATGTGTGGCCACCTAATGCCTCCCAGACACACATTATGGTGAAAAAAGAATGATGTTTTTCTATGTGATTTGAGTGAGACAAAATAAGAGTCAGCCTGTGTGATGTCAAAGCATTCTGTGCTGCACACGTGGGGCTTGCCAGACGCAGCCTTTTGGCATTCACAGAGTGAGGATCTTTGTTGTGTTGTAGTTGCAAAGTGTGAAGATCTTGTGGTGAAGGGATACATGTTTCATCGTGTTTATCCACAGCATGTCCACTGGGAAACATTTATAGACTGAAATTATTTGTCAGAAAACACTTGCCTAATGAGGTGCAGGCCATTGGACCAAGGAGATCAGTGAATTGGTGCGAGTACATCCAGCAACAGTTTGTTGATGGGTATGGCAGGCCAGAGTGGAAAACAGTGGCCAGAATGTTCACACTGACGCATCTCAGAAGACACCAGGACATTAAGCTCTTTGACTTGTCTGGCAGTCTGGCAGTGAGATAGACTCCAGAGTGTGTTTGAAGACTGTTGTGGCACAAGGGGATGTTTTTCTGGGCCTTCTGGAGCTCTTGTGTGGCACTGGTGTCTGGCCACTGTTTTCCACTCTAGCCTGCCATACCCATCAACAAACTGTTGCTGGATGCACTCTGACTGATTCACTGATCTCCTTGGTCCAATGGCCTGCACCTCATAAGGCAAGTGTTTTCTGACAAATAATTTCAGTCTATAAATGTTTCCCAATGGACATGCTGGGGCTGAAACATGTATCACTTCACCACAAGATCTACGCACTTTGCAACTAAAAGGAAACAAAAATCCTCGCCCTGTGAATGCCTTAAGGCAAGTGGCTGTGTCTGGCAAGCCCCATGTGTGTGGGATTGAATGCCATGACATCACACAGGTGGGCTCTCATTTTGTCTCTCTCGAATCACACAGAAAGACGTCATTGTTATTTCACCACAATGTGTGCCTGGGCAGCGCTAGGCAGCCACACATTTTGTCTATTACTTTACAATGCAGAAGCCTTTGGTAATTTTCAGAAAAAGTAGTAGATTTATAAGTTATGATGGGGATTTAACAGACTCACGGGGGAAGAGAGATTCATGGCTGTTACTCAACTATGCCCCACCTACGCCCGTCGATGCTTCCCCTGCTGGGATGAACCCGCCCTCAAAGCATATTTTACCCTCTGTGTCACTGCCCCAAACCACTGTGTGGCATTGAGCAACATGGTAAGTTCCATTCAAACTCAAATTCGCTATATCTGGCAATTATAATATTACTGCTTGGTATTGGGATTTACATCTTAATATGTACCTATACTATATGAGTATGTTTAATGCAGTGGATGTGTACGTACAATGACAAGATGAGAGGAGGATAAGAGCATTAGATCTCATATAGAGGGAATGTAAGAAGGAATAGATGGAGACATAATTCCTAGCCATTCCCCTGGTGGGGCTCTTAGGAACAAGATAAAGATAAAAAGATCTTTATAAGTTTATTTACCTTAGAAGAACTTCAAGCACTATGTCATACTGATGGATTGAATAGTTTTCTTTTAAAACATCTAAATATTGTACCAAAGGAATGGACATAAAAAACAAAATTGGACTATAGTAACGAATGAAGTAATGTGTTATGAATCTATGGAGAGTTGAGCTGAATCAGTCATTGTAGTGTAGCGTAGTGTACTCTTTGTATACTCCTGGCAAAACATTTGTTTAATGCTTCTGTATGGAGAATTAATTGAAATACAAATTTACATCATGAATTGAAATACAAATTTATATCTTTCTTGCAAAGTGCTGTAAGAAGTTTGGAGTCTCCATGAATGTATAAAACTAAACTAATGGAAGCAAGGAATGTGCATCTTGGTGCTTGTGATTAGCCATTATTACTTGTCAGAACAGAAGCTGCCATTTATTCATTAGGCTATCTTGAATTTATTTGTAACTCCTCTAGCTTATTGTACTTATAGGTTTCATTTTAGGAGCCTGGATAGTTAATGTGTAGGGTTATCTCTTGAAAGCCTTGAATGATTGGTGCTACTCATGACTAAAGGAGAACTCTTGATCAAGTAATGAATATAGAGGCTCATGCCACTCTCTGGTATTCCAAGGTGCATTCACTAATTAATACAGGATTGATGGCAGACTGTTTTCTAAGCAAACATGACACCAGGTGGAACTGTTGTAAAATATGAGGAGAGGGAACAGTAATCATTACTGTACAATAAAAGTACATTAATCTGAAGAGCAGGGGACCACAAGTAGTTTGGATTATAGATCCACTATTCAGATGGCAGATGATTGAAAGGGAAGGTAATTACTGATAACAAAGATTTAAGCAGCCATATTTGAGATTAGATCATCCTGCACTACATTGACTGGAAATTGTGATTCTGGTGAGAAGATAGTAATTAAGTAGAGTCTGAAAGACTAACAGTGGAACATTGGAAAAATGTCGTTAAGTTTGAAGAATAAAAATCAAACATAAGCTTTATTAAGTATTGTATGAATGTATATACTAATTGCTTACTCAATACTTTCCAAGCATCATATTAGAACTGAGGTGGAATGATTGCTTGGTTGAGAACTGGCTCTGTAGCACCTTCATTGTATTGTAATAAAAGTCAAATTACAAAATGAAGAAGTCAAGGTTGAAATGGAACAAATTATACAAGGGTGAAGGATATGAGTGGAACTATGGACTATCTTGTGGAATGAGATACCACAGTAAATATTTTGTACTTGTAAGTTTCTTAAATTAGTACTTTTGTCTTGAAATCTGTCGTGTAAAACAGCAAATTTTTTCTAAAAGATGGTTTCTTGACACTTAAAGCAGATGTACTCTACTGTGTGTTGATATTATTCATGAGTCATGGAGATGGTTTCTTTACATCAAGGATCTTCAACAAGATTACGTATAACATATATATTTGAGAGATTTAACCGCTGTCTTACGTTTTGTGTCTCCCCTCCCGATATATGAAAGGAAGGAAGTACTTATAGAAACTGTTGATTAGTTATAAACAATAGGTTTTTACTGTGGCAAGATGTAGAGCGATGAAAGGACTTGAAAATTTATATGTGGAAGACTTACTAATCTGGGACACTAGTGACACAAGAGGACATGGAACAAAATTAAGAAAGAAAAAACTGCTGAGGAAATATCAATAAGGTCAGCTTTCCACAGAGATGTGTATAAGTGTGGAATGGTCTAAATAAGAGAAATGTTGAAGCAAGAACAATTCATAAGTTCAAAGAAACGTTGGATTTGCATAGATATGGAGATGGGACAGCACGAGTATAGATCTTTTCCTGTACGTTACAACCAAGTAAATACACACACACACACACACACACACACACACACACACACACACACACACACACGCACATTCATTGAGTAATTCTTTATCTATTGTTTCCTCTGATTCACATTGTGATAATCTGTTCATTTTGGAGGTTTTGGGTTTTTTATGATTTTTTCTAAGACGTACGTACAAAAACCAAATAATAGATGAATAGAATGGGTCAGAGGGGAGATACTAGTTGTTGTTGTTGCCACTTAGAGAAACCATGGTATGAAGTCTCACAAAATGCTGCCCTTCTCTTGTTTTATATCTTTGCATTCTCTCTCTCTCTCTCTCTCTCTCTCTCTCTCTCTCTCTCTCTCTCTCTCTCTCTCTCTCTCTCATACTAGATAACTTCCTCCTAATTTTTCATGCTTTTTTGTAACATAAAAATGGGTAGTGCAAGTAAGAGGGTACAAATACATCCATCTTTATTCAGAGGTAACTTCACATTTCTTCATAACTCAGCTCCATACTTTCTTCATAAAATTAAAGAACTTCATTTAAGCCTTTCATACGCCTCCACCAGTCATTCCCCTCACTTTCTGGCCATATCTAGATCTTGTCCTGCTTTTCATTTTGGAGAAAGTTCTCTCTTGTCTTACCAATTTTCTATGTTTACGCATGATGGAACAAAGATCAGCCTTTCAATAATGCCTTAGTGTTAGGTTCTTAAAAGCAAGAAATATATTTTATTACTTTTAAATTCATGCCATTGGAAAATGTATTCTGTATTTTGTTTATCATATTTTTTTAAGATTCAAGCTAGAGACAGACTTCGATATCATTCATATATAGTTACAAAATCTTAAAATAACTCACTGAGGTCATTAAAATGAATATTTGCATATAATTAATTTGTCAGCTAAAGATTATGGTATTGTAGCTTTAATAGAATCAGAGTAGAGTGTGTCAGAACTCCCAAGATGGTTCAGTTCCACTCATATCCACACAGGGTGTCTGGTGAAGAACGGTACTCGGCTGTCACCCAGTTTGAGGCGACAGACGCCCGCCGCTGCTTTCCTTGCTGGGACGAGCCTGCCCTCAAGGCTACCTTTAGCATGACTCTGATTGTTCCTCATGACCGTGTTCCACTTTCTAACATGGTAGGAGAGAATTTTGAAAAGTTATAACTAACTTATTCTGTGATTATATATGATGTGTTGTAGCACAGTTTGGCGTAGAATATATCTTTGGAAATTAATGGTTTTGATATTTTTGTGATTCAGTGCATGATGGAAAACCAGTTATGAATAATCAAGGTTCTCTGCTGCAAATGTGTCTATATAGTATTCTACTTTTGTTTCCCCCTCCTCTGTATAATATCAATGAACTTGAGTTACATATTTACCATATTTTTCATTTTCTTAGCCAGAAATTTCCAGGAAACCACATGAATCTGATGCAAACCTTCAAGTGGTGAAATTTGGCAAATCTCCACTGATGTCAACATATTTAGTGGCTGTTGTGGTTGGAGAGTACGACTTTGTGGAAGACACTTCAGCGGATGGCATAAAGGTAAGTAAGTCACTCTGCAAAACGTCAGAGCTGAGAACACAGGTGCTGCACACCTCAAGACCACTGAACTATGCAGTGCTTCATAATCCAAAAAGATAAATAATATTGAATTTAGTTCATTTAGGTCATTCTTCTTGTGCAGTATTTTATGTATTGTTTTATTTCTATGATCATTAATTATGATTTTTATGATGATTAAATGTGTTTCAGGTGCGTGTATACACTCCAGTGGGCAAGCAGGAGCAAGGCAAATTTGCTTTGGATGTAGCCACCAAAGTACTCCCCTACTACAAGGAATACTTCAGTATTGCCTATCCCTTACCCAAGATTGATCTTATTGCCATAGCAGACTTCTCTGTTGGTAAGGGTATTTGAATATTTTATGGGTACACCAAGGTGATGTTTGTACAAAAAAGATGAGATAAAACACCACACTCACACCCCACACCCTTCACTCCCCTGACACTTGAACACACAAATTAGTAAATGGCATTGAAAATATAGATAAGCAGGACCTGGTGGTGATGAACAAAGAAAACAGACAAACGAGAGGATATTCATAGGAGATCAAAAAGAGTTGGTGTTTAAAAGACATGAGGAAGTATATTTTTCCACATAGAACTGTGAATATTTGGAATGGATTTAACAAGGAGGTTGTTACAGCAATCAACATACATAAATTTAAAGAGATATTGAATAAATGGAGATATGGAGACAGGACATTATGAGTATTACAATCTATAACTCAAGTTTTAAGGGTTTTTTTTATGGACGTAGATGGGGCAGATATAGAAATGTTTGCATCAGTAACATCAGGATACCAGAAAACCTGGTCTTAGGGTTGTGATTATTTGTGTTCTTTCTTTTCTGGTAAGACTTACAGCAAAATGAGGCAACTCCTACTCATGAGGAATGCACATACTCCCAAGAGGAATATGTTTAAGGGTGATGTGAATATATCATAGGCAGGGGACTTTGGGAGGCTAGAGAGGACTCTTGGTTTGGGAAGGTGGCCTCTTTGTTTTGTTGTCAAATTTTTTTTTTGTAGGTACTGCATCCATTTATTGAATCCTTTAAAGAGGTTTGAATAATTCCCCTTACCATTGTGAACAGGTGCCATGGAAAACTGGGGTCTGGTTACGTATAGAGAGACCTGCCTTCTGGTGGACCCCCACAACACCAGTGCCAGCCAGCGCCAGTGGATTGCATTGGTTGTAGGACATGAATTGGCTCACCAGTGGTTTGGTAACCTTGTTACTATGGTAAGTTTTTGAGGTCAGCAACTTACCTAAAGGGGGTCGCTGTGATGTGATGAACTGCATGTGCTTTGGGGGCTGATGGCTCTTCAAATGTCTTCCAAGATTTGAATCCTGGCCATGGTCGGAGGGTAGGCAGGGCTTCCACTCGGGGTAATGGTTCCCAAATAGGTGTACTTCCAGATAGGTTTCCATGAAGAGGCCTCCTTTAGCCTGTAAATTCCTGTAAAAAGCCTCTATTGTACATTTCTTTTTCTCTCTGTATTACAAATTTTCCTTCTGTGCCTTCTTGAAATAACTGGTTGAAGTTTTGAATGTGTCTTTGTATTGGCAACAGGAATGGTGGACTCACCTGTGGCTGAATGAAGGCTATGCAACCTTTGTGGAGTTCCTGTGTGTGGATCACCTGTTTCCTGAGTATGACATCTGGACACAGTTTGTGAGCAACACTTACATCCGAGCTTTAGAATTGGATGGTCTAAAGAACTCTCATCCAATTGAAGTACCTGTTGGTCATCCATCAGAGGTGGATGAGATCTTTGATGACATCTCTTATAACAAAGGAGCCTCAGTCATCCGTATGCTGCATTGCTATCTTGGTGACCAGGTGAGCAAGTCTTATTTAACATTTTGGGTACATTTGACTATCTATCTATATTTATCTATTGGCTATAGTGTGGTTAATTAGTTTTGGGCAAAACACCGTGCTAAAAGCCTGGCTCACACAAGCAGAGTTTCCTTTGTCCCAGCATCAAAAGTTTTCTAGGCAACTTGTTCCCTCTTTGCTGGAACACCACCTCACCTCTCATTGTTCACACAGTACAGAAATTTGTTACTGAGAGCGGCAGAAGTAGTGGTAGCGCTGGCAGCAATGGCCTGTCATTTACAGTTTTATAAAGGAGAAAATGGTTTGAATAAATTGGTTTATCAAATTCATTATAAATTGTCTTCATCTATTATGTGATATTATTTTCAAATGGGATGATAAATACTTAGTGGACTTTCTCCTAAAACAGTCAGCATTAGGTATTTCATCTTTCACTCTGGCCAAGTCAGTTTTGTTTATATATTCTACTTACAGTTCTTAACATTTCCCATATGCCAAATATCCTGTACTTTGCTAAGGAAGCAATACAGTCTGTGATATAGAATTGCCTATATGATGAGGGTTTAACTTTTTTTTAATAAATGTGCATTCTACTTCATCTGTGAGAAGCAGTCAACTTTGTGTTGCCAACTAGTTTGTTCTGAGTTATAAACTGAGCCAGTTAGTTTTGAGTTACTTGTATTTATTTTTAATTCCTTCTTCCTTGGACTGCCTCCAGGACTTCAGAGCAGGAATGAACAAGTACCTGACAAGGCACCAGTATGCCAACACATACACTGAAGATCTGTGGGCAGCCTTGAGTGAGACCTCTAACAAGCCTGTTGGGGAAGTGATGAGCACCTGGACCAAGCAGACTGGTTTTCCTATGATTTCTGTTAGTTCCCACCAGGATGGAGACAACAGAGTGCTGTCTCTCACACAGCAGAGGTTTCTGGCTGATGGATCCACAGGTACAGGAATTTAGAGTTGAATTATTTTTCCACTTGTGACAGAAATGCTGTATTGGCTCCTTGCCATTTTGATGCTAAGATTTATAATGCAAAAATTACTATTATAAAATTCTTTGATTTGTAGC
Source organism: Callinectes sapidus (assembly GCA_020233015.1). Lineage (NCBI taxonomy): Eukaryota > Metazoa > Arthropoda > Malacostraca > Decapoda > Portunidae > Callinectes > Callinectes sapidus. The sequence goes on along the minus strand of CM035181.1, from coordinate 29,687,331 downwards.
ACAGTTGGAATTCTCAAGACTGGTCTATGTGCTCATGAGGATTTATAAAATGTAATTTTAAGGAATGAAGAGAGTTTTTAACTCAGATTTTAATTATTTTAGTAATCAATGAATTTTCTTGTAAGCACAAACTTTCTGATCCCAATACTAATGTGAAAAGTTTTTACTTTCACATATTTTTATATCCTCATAGAAGGACCAGCTCTGAGACAAATATTGATACAGTTTTTCAGAAGTGATTTAATTGTTGCTTTGTAATGCCACAGGAGACAACAATATGTGGATGGTTCCCATCAGCATTTCAACAGAGAAGAATCCCTCTAAAGTAGTGGAAGAAGTGTTGCTGGAAGGAAAAACAACCAAGGTTGTTCTTGATGGAATTTCTTCTTGTACGTGGGTGAAACTCAATCCTGGCACTGTTGGATATTATAGGTAAGTTGTACTTCTTACTTAAAGAAAGCTTTTCATTTCATGTGCTTCAGTTGTATCTCTGTATACGTCCACTTGATATACCGTATATGTGGGACTATGAGGTGATGGTATATAAGACAATCCCAGCTAGATGATGTAAGATCATATGAGGAAAGAGGAATGAAATTTAATTGGATAGACTTGAGGGTGTTACACATGTTGTTCAATCAGCTTATGAGATTAGATCAAGAGAGGGGTGATGGATTAGTTATGGTGCAGCAGCGATTAACCCTTATTGGTAGATTCTGATACAAAGAGAACTGAATTGTGTGTGTGTGTGTGTAACTGATCCTCTTTATGTGAGGAAATGCTTGTAAACATGAGTTTTGGTGTATACGTGTTATCTTTGTCAGTATTCTTACTCTTTTATTTGAGATCTAGTCTGATAAGTAGAGTGTAGGTTGATATAATTGATTTGAAGTCTAACTAATGAGATGATGGCAGTAATAGCAAAATTTGTTTATATTTTCATAGGATACAATACCCTCCGGAAATGCTTTCCCAGCTTATTCCTGCAATCCAGAATAAACAACTCCCGCCTCTTGACCGACTGGGGATTTTTGATGATCTTTTCTCCATGGTAAGTTAGAGCAGAGTGTATGTATGTATGTATGTGTATTTACCTTGTTGTATATTACAAGGTTGGAGCAGTGCTCATAATGAAAGACCTGTCTCCATATCTAATCTTATCCAATTTTTCCTCAAATTTGTACAATCTCATCATTCAGACTGTTCCAGATGTCCACCGTCATATATGGGAAAAATGAACTTTTAATGTCTCAGACATTGACTTTTCTTGATTTTCTTTGAGTGTCCTCGTGTGTGTGTGTGTGTGTGTGTGTGTGTGTGTGTGTGTGTCTATGCCATGTTTATGTGTGTATGAGTATACATTACATATGTACATTTGTGTGCACTCACTGTATTTATGATACCTAATTTATGTACTGCATTTAAACATATCATTTCTACTCATAGTGTTAACAGGGATGTAAAATGTGAAAAAATCCCTCATATAATTCAGATTGGCCTCCTCCCAATTGGTTTGGCCTATGCAGGAGCTACTTACTGTACAAATAGTATGATAGTGAATTTAGATATGTATTTTTGAATTACAGCTGTACTGTGACTAACAGTGTCTCTCTTATGTGATATAGGTTCAGGCTGGCCATACTAGCACTGTGGAGGTTCTGAAAGTACTACGAGCTTTTGAGGATGAAACAGACTACACTGTGTGGTCTGCCCTGCATAACTGTGTGGCACGCCTGAATCAGCTGCTGTCCCACACGGATTTCCACCATAACTTTGCTGCCTTTGTCAGAAATCTTTTCCGCAAGATAAGCCAGCGACTGGGGTGGGAAGCTAAATCAGGAGAAAGTAAGGCTCTCTTTTGTAGGAATATTAAACCTCTATAAGAATTTTGGTACAAAATGGAGGGAATTATTAAAGATTATATGTGTCTTGCAGCTCAGACTTCACTGCATCATAGCCAGTACAGCCAGTTGTAATTTTCTTTTGCTATGATGTCACAGTTAGACTTGGCAGATCCATGAGATTTGTGTCAAGTAATCAGACTGTCCCTGTTCTATATTCATAACATCCTATTAATATTATAGACACATGCAGTACCTGAATGTTATATACATAGTACATACTAAATGCAGTTGCCCTTTTGTACTCAGAACACCTGGATACCTTGCTGAGGTCATTGGTGTTAGGACAGCTTGGTCTGTATGGGGAAGAGTCTGTGGTTGCAGAGGCCAAGAAGCGACTGCTGGCCCACGTGTCTAATACTGTCACTCTGCCTGCTGATCTGCGCTCTCCTGTGTACAAGACTGTGGTTTCACAAGCTGATGAAAAAACATATGAGCAAATGCTTAAGGTAAGAGTTCTTTGTCTTTCTGTTTGCTTCAGTGTCTCTTTACAGGATGACGTTTCTTTCAATGTCTTGGATACTGTACTTGCTCAATTCATTAGTCTCCAAATACACAATTACATTTCTCTCATAAATTTTAATTCAATACATACTCTTCTCCCATTGAGTTAGAACTTTATTTTCATACGTATTTCTAACTAACTAGACCTATATTTCATTACTAAACATTTTTTGTGTGAAGAAATACACACTGGATATAGAAGAGTAGGGCTTGCTTTGTATAATTCAGAGCCAAGACATTTCCATCATACATCTAGATTTCCTTGTTTGTATCTTTTGAGTAAGGAAAGGAATTAAGATGTTAGTTCATTTGCATTATGTAAATATTGTAGAGACAGGAGGAAAAATTTATAGCACAGCATGTCTCAAGTTTCTAAAGTGTTGATGTTAGTGTTGGCATATGGGAAGCAATGCTAATTCTGGACGATAATTCTTTGCAGCTGTACCGAGAGGCTGACCTGCACGAGGAAAAGGACCGCATCTCTCGTTCACTGGGAGCCACCAGGGACCCCAACCTCATTCAGCGTGTCCTGCAGTTTGCCATGTCTGTTAGTATTATTGGCTTCCTTTCTCTAGCTGGCATTGTTGTAGAAAATCAATTAACAACTTTTTTTCTTATGACTATTTGTGTACATAATGATGTGCTTTCTCACAGCAGAAGATGCATGATTGTAAGACTGGAACTGCTAAAATGTTAAAGAATAATGTATTAATCAAATGTATTTCTTGTACTATTCCTTTCTCTTTTTTTCTTTTTTCAATTGGATGTTTTGTTATCTAATTGTTACTCTTCTATCCATAGGTTTCACTTGTATTTTATTGTAAATTGCAAGATGGCAGGTTTGTTGTGATCAGTGCATTAGATAGTGAAGTGTGTGTCACAACAGAGGGAAACAAGAAGGAATTAGTTTGATTGTGAGGTGAATTAATTTGAAGGGAGTTGAGTTTGTTTCCTGACCGGTTTCACTGATGGCTTCTTCAGGAGAACTTCACTCAACTCCCTTCCACTCCCTTTCACCTCCTCACACAACCTGTCTCAATGTCTATACATTATTATTATTATTATTATTATTATTATTATTATTATTATTATTATTATTATTGTTGTTGTTATTATTATTGTTATTATTACTACTGATCTCTGTATTACTTACTAACCAATGTATGTGCAGTTTAAGACTTCCTGAAGGTGCGTAAGTATTGGAAGTTACTCAGTGATCATCGTGACTGATCTCCCACAGAGTGAGGTGAGGAACCAGGATACCATCTTTGTCATTATCAGCGTGGCAATGACAGCTCCTGGTCGCTCTGCTGCCTGGGCTTTCTTCAAGAAGAATCATCAGGAGCTGCTTGACAGATATGAGGTAATTATAAAATGTGGGTGTGTTTGTCATGTGGAATATTATTGGGATAAAAATATGTTGTTATATAAAGTTTAAAAACCACTAATTGATCTCAAACATTTTTCACCAAGTCACCCCAGTATCCCTTTGTCACGTTCAAATAATTTTGGTCCGTCTATTCTCAAAGTCTGTACTCGGCTTCCATCCTCTTTCTCATCTCTCAAGTCCACATTTTTTGTCTCCTTGAAGGGTGGGTACCTGGTCACCCGATTGATACGATACATCACCGAAAACTTTGCCAGTGAAGAGATGGCAGCTGAAGTTGAAAACTTCTTCCGGGACAAGCAGATCCCCGGTACTGAGAGAACAGTACAGCAGAGTTTGGAAACCATTCGTCTCAATGCAGCCTGGCTGCAGCGTGACCAGGATGCCATCAAGAAGTATTTGGCTGAGGCTGCAGAGTAACAAAAAGTATCTACCACACTTGCCACTCTCTCTCTCTCTCTCTTTCTCTTTCTCTCTCTCTCTCTCTCTCTCTCTCTCTCTCTCTCTCTCTCTCTCTCTCTCTCTCTCTCTCTCTCTCTCTGTGTCATTTACTTTGCTTTGAGCAGTTGCTCTTCTCCTTGAGCAGAGCAAGGGCATGGGGATATATTCTTATTGTGTTTGAAGTGTGTGAGATTCTAGCCTTACTTGTAGATTTGTTTTCAAGAGCTCAAAGCTCTGTTCATGTTGGTGGGATGGTAACACCTGGCAGTCACAAATTCAGAACCGGATCAAAACTATTGTGGATTACACACACACACACACACACACACACACACACACACACACACACACACACAGGCAATAATAAAATGTGGCATGATAATTTTTTTAATTGATAATGAATTTAATTGATCATTTATTGTATTTTTAAGGTTGCATCTTAGGGGCCTTAAGCCAGCATTCCCAGCGTTCAGTGTTTAATATGATATTCCAAGGTAAGGCCGTCAGTGGATGCAGGATACCTCATAGAGTACAAGCTCACCTAAGCTGGCTAGTTATACTTTAAGTATTCTTCAGTATCCCCAGAAATTGCTGTTGTGTATTATTATCACATAATTTAACATATTGCTAGAGACAGTGATTATTCATTAAACCTGTGACTATACAATTTCATGGTTTGTCTTACTCTATAAAGTTAATGTTATAGGCTTCCAAACACTGCTCATGAGTACTTTGAATTTATTTAGTATTGACTCTGCATTGTGATATGCTTTACTAACTTTTTTAAATTTCAAGATTCATGTGAATATTGAACATAAAAGTGTGCTGGCCTGGGTATGACATTCTAATTTTTGAATAAATAAAATAGATATAAAATTACCAAGGAATCATTATTAGAAACCATGTTTGATATCTCTCTCTCTCTCTCTCTCTCTCTCTCTCTCTCTCTCTCTCTCTCTCTCTCTCTCTCTCT
>CM035181.1:29357166-29402450 GCA_020233015.1 Callinectes sapidus | reverse complement strand
GAACGACGACTTGGCAAAATAAGAAACACCACAAGAAGGCATACAAGAATATTTCAGGGTTTCAGAGAGAGAGAGAGAGAGAGAGAGAGAGAGAGAGAGAGAGAGAGAGAGAAGGCGTGTCACCCCCCTATCTCCCCCCCACACAAGCCCTTCCCCTGCAACAGAACAAGACAGTCCCTGGCAGTCACTGAGGCGTGGTGAACTTATGTTGTCTACCTCTCACTGTTTTCCTCCTTGCTAATGCTGAAATTCCTCCCTCCCTCCCTCCCTCCCTCCCTCCCTCCCTCTATCCCTCCTTCTATCTTTCTGTTATTCTTATTGTGATTGTTCTCTCTGATTTTTTTTTTCTTTCGTTTGTTGTCGTCATAATCATATATCTCTTCTTCTTCTTCTTCTTCTTCTTCTTCTTCTTCTTCTTCTTCTTCTTCTTCTTCTTCTTCTTCTTCTTCTTCTTCTTCTTCTCATATTACTTAGGGATCTCATTTTTTTCCCTTTTGTGGTGGTTTTCATCTGTTTTCATGAGTTAGTAATTTGGTTATATTCAATTATGCATTATTTCTTTTCAGTCTAGATCTTGTTTCCATTTATTTATTTATTCATTCATTCATTCATTCATTCATTCATTCATTCATTCATTCATTTTTACTCATTCACCCATTCAATTTACACATTTAACGGAAAGAAGAAGAAGAAGAAGGAAAAACACATATACAAATAAGAAAACTGTACTATCACTGCCACCATCACCATCACCACCACTACCATCATCACCGATATTAATAGTTTTCACACCACCACCACCACCACCACCACCACCACTGATACCCCCGTTGGAGAAGCTGACCGTTATTTCCAGTTCTACATCTTGAGTATGGCGGTCCAAGGTGTGGCAGGGTAGACCACTGAAGCATAGCGCCGCCCAGCCGAGTCATTGCCGTATGGGGTGGAGTAGTACCTTGATTTTAGCTGTTTTGTGTACGTGTATATGATTTTGATTCCCTTTGTTTTGTGGTGATTGATGCCCCGCAGACTGGACTCTCTCTCCACGACTGTTTTCCAAGGCCACAGAGATTATTTGTGTGACTTTCAAGAGTGTTTCTCCGGTTAACAGTCTGGAAATCTTGTCAATATGCCTCTAAAACTTTAAAACGCCTTAGAAAACGGTAAATTTAAATAAAGCCTTTTGAAATAGTTGAAGTAAAGCACGCAAATGTTTAAAGATATGGTTTTATTAGCGGCTGGTGAACAAAAACTGTCCACACTACGAATTTTGGGTGTAATTAAACGATTTTATTGACATTAAAAAGGGTCTATGGATGTCAGAAAGGTTAATGGTCAGAGTCTGTATTATTTCAATCCCCACATGAATTTCTGAAACTGCACAAAATCGACAAATAATGAGCAGAATAAATAGGAAAATGCGTCCCAGTACTGAAGGGGTTAAGGTTGGCAACAGTGCGGCAGTGAGGTGGGTGAATGAATGGACAAGGCTGACCACCTCCCACACACGGGCTGGAGAGAACCTGATTGGGTTGGACAGTTGTATTAGCGCAGTGGGTCGTGTGTGAGTTGATCCTTTCAGTACCGGGAATCATCTTGACCACAAGTTTTGATTACACGATTTTATTAACATTAAGGTCTGTGATGGTCAAAAGATCAATGGCCAGAGTCTATACTATTTTAATCCTCCCACATGAGTTTCTGAACCTGTACAAAACCGACAAATGATAAGCAGGATCGATATAAAAACATGTTCCAGTAGTGAAGCATTTAAGTATATGAGTGTAGTGATCACTTATTTAACACTGGGAAGTTCAGATGACTGGTCCCCCTTTGTTTGAGGTGAACCAGGGACTGCATTCGTTTTGGCATCCTCTCTGGACTAGTTTTAAACGTAATTCAATGAAGGTTATTAGTGTTTTCAAGGGTTGCCTTCATGATACTAGTGTTACTGTACTTTTACCAGAGTTTCTTTAATGTTGTTATGGTTTCCAATGGCTCCTTTCATGGTTCTAGTGCTACTGTAGCAGGTTTTACTTATCATTAGTAATTTCAAGTGTTACTTTTACTATTCCAGTGGTACTTTACCGTAATTAACCCAAGTATTATGTTCTTAAAGAAATAATTTCATATCTCTGGGTAGACTTTACTGCAGATTATCAAGTTTTCAAGTGTGTTCATGATTCGAGTGATAATGCAACGCGGATTCTGCAACATTAATAAGAAAAACACTGACGAGAGTGCAACCCATAATTCTCTGGGGTCTTTGGAGATCGAGATCAGAAAACGAAAAGAATTCAAAGTACAAAGCCAGTGTTCTTAATATTTCGTAAGAGTTTTCATTATTCCATTGTTATTCAAATACTGTTTTTTGCATCATTAGGAAAAATACCCGTGGGATTTTCAGAATAATCTCTGTAACCTTTGAAAATCGTTCAGATGAAAGAGCGGTACATGTTTTAACTCTTTCACTCCGATACAAGACAATGAACAACATCTTTATCAGCATCTGCGAGAAAGGAAGGCATAAAAAGAACATGTTTCGCAATTTCTACCCAGTTTAACAAATAAAGGTGTCTTAAGAGTGATCAGTTATTAAGGAAAGATGAAGCAAATAGCAGTGAAAGGGTTAAAGTATGATGCCTCAGTTCTCACGAGTGTCTGCCCCGGACGCACCTGCAACGGCACTGTCTGCACTGGTGGCGGCCAAAGCATGACCCTGGGGCGGGCTGGAGCGAGGCAGGGCGTGGTGAGAGCATAGAGCCGTGACCCAGACGCCCGTTGAGGTAATGCAACTTTTTTTTATTTATTCCTGCTTGACTATTTCTTCAAGTCCAGACGTGATCATTAACCCCTTCAGTACACATTTTTCACCGCTAGTTTTGGGGTGTGAATAGATTATTTTATGGATATTGCGAAGGGTCAGAAGATTAATGGCCAGAGTCTACTATTTCAGTCACACATGAATTTCTAAAGCTGTAGAAAATCGGCAAATGATAAGCAAAATAAATATGGAAATGTGTCATTATCAACATATATGATAAGCCAGGCTCTCACGGCTATTGTTTTACGTTGATAATATAGAAATCGTCTTAAACTGGTATTCAAAACCATGAAAAACACCCTTCAAAACCAGTGTCACTTCAACCACAGCCTTTTGAGAGTGCAGATAAGGATATAAATGTTTCAGAAAACGGTACATAGGTTAGATAAGGCTAATTTATGTTAGATATGGCTAGGTTGTATTAGGTTAGATTAGATTAGGTTATATTAGGTCATAAGCTATAAGGTGATAACAAAATGAGAAACAAGATAGCTGATTGAGTGGATTAGATAAGGCTAGGTTAGGTTGGGTCAGGTTAGGATACGATAGGTTAGGTTACAAGCTATAAGGTGATGACAGAGACTAAAAAACAAGTGAGCTGATCGGATAGGGTACACGTGCTTGATGTGACCCGCTAGTGTACTGGTCAAATGTCAAGGGACTGCTGGAGCATAACTTCCTGATACGCCATGTGACCCTCGAGGCGTGGCGGGTGACGTGGGACCCTGCTGAGTGACCCGTGAATGCGCCAGGTGGCCTCTCGACGTGCTGGGTGACCTCTGGGTGACCTCAGGAGCTTGGCCAGGTGAACTACCGGTCTTGTGGGTGAGGGAGGAACAGTGGCCGTGGGAAGTGGGCGCCCCTCACTTCCGCTCCCTGACATATCCCCCTCTCCCCCCCCACACACACACCTCTTCCTCCACAATTACCCCCCAAAAGTCGTCATCTTCGAGGAGGTCACAGGCAACCCCCTATCTTCCCCCAAATCCATGCCTCTCCCATCATCCATGCCTCCCCCACCACCCATTCGCTCCCCCACCCATCCACCCCCTCCCCCATCACCCACCTGGATCCCCACTGACCCCCGACCAGAGCACGCCTGCCTGGGAACGCCTGACTGACCCCACTCCCCCCACTTCCACCTCCCCCGACCTCAACCGCCCATTCATTCCGTAATTTCCTTCCCCCTCCCCTTCCTCTTCCTTCCCCACCGCGGCGCCTCCTTCCGAGTGAGTGAGTGTCTGCTGTCGTCAAGGGAAGGAAGGGAAGGAGGAAGGTGCGTGCAGACAGTCCTGCGTATTGGTTCCTTACCCGTTTCCGTGGTGTTCCTAAGGCTTCGAGAAATCTTTACCCCTTCAGTACTAGGACACACTTTTACCACGACTTTTTTTTTGTGGGATAGGGCGATTTAATTGGCATTAGGAAAGGTCTATGGAGGTCAGAGGATTAATTGCCAAAGTCTATACTATGTTAATAAAATCATCTAATCATACCCCAAACTGGTAATAAAAAATGACTCCCGGTACTGAAGGAGTTAAGTTGGGAGGGTAAATTTAGTGCGATTCCAACAAAAGGGAAGTTATATTTTTATGCCATATAAGGATAAACAGTAGATTGAGTGTTATTCTTACAAAATAAAGAGGCACTGTAAAGTCTTATGTCGAAGATGAGTAGATCTATTGTAATTCTTACAAGACTGTTGTGCTATATTTATTTATTTATTTATTTATTTATTTATTTATTTATTTTAATTTTTGTCACAGTTCGTGACTGCTTAATGAGGTTTCTAGATCATTAATAGTAGAAACAATATTGGGAACCCATGTGGCCTTTGAAAATAGTCGTGATGAGAGAACAAAGTGACGCTACAAAAGATATATCATTGAAAAAGGGAAGACATGTAAAACAAAAGCCACAAGAAATTCTCCTTCCGCCTCTGTCCTGGTCCATGGGAAGACTCGAGTGGCCGTGGGAGGGATTCCCAGCCATGTGTCCTTGTCCACTGTGCTGCTCCTTTAATTAACGACACGCAGGGAATGTGTCTGTGTGTGCTGCTCGTGAACCCCGACCCGCAGCCTGGTGGTGCTGATGATGGTGATGATGATAAGAAGTAAGAAAGAAAGAAAGATGAGGAAAACATCAACAGTAGCAACAACAGCAACATTGTCTCCCAAATTATACATGGACATTTTCTTTGTTTTCCATCACGTGTTACAATGGTGGAGTATAAGAGGAGAGGTATTCATACATTCTCGTATACACCTGCATGCAGTGACAGCTATTTGCAACGACTGGAGTTCATTCCGTCGTATACTCCACTACTTCTTGGTGAGCAGCCGCTGTATGGGAAGACAGCGTACAATAAGTGGTGAAAATTACACATTACACATATTTCACTTGTGATGCCACCTCCTCCCCTCTCTCTCCATTGGTCTTCAGAACCTTCTAATGTAACCTCCTTTGATTCATTAAGGCCGCCAAATATACCACATGCGTATTCTCTTCGGTATTTATTAAGCGTAAGGACTCTCTCTCTCTCTCTCTCTCTCTCTCTCTCTCTCTCTCTCTCCTCGCCATCGCCACGCGCTCCTCTCATCCTCTTCTTCCTCCTGCTCATCGCCTCGCTCTCCTCGCGCTCTCTCTCTCTCTCTTCTACTCCCCCTCTCTCTCTCTCTCTCTCTCTCTCTCTCTCTCTCTCTCTCTCTCTCTCTCTCTCTCTCTCTCTCTCTCTCTCTCTCTCTCTCTCTTCCTTTCTTTTTCGTCCAGTCTTCAATCACTCTCGACACGTCCTCAGTTGCCGGCCCACTGCTCTGTGACCCTTGCTCTCCCCTCCTCACTCGTCCTCCTCCGGTGTGTAGTGGGTACAAGTGGATAAATAGAGCAGTGGGCACGGGTAGACCACGCCTCGGTCCCACCTAAATAGGGGTAGTGAGTGACCTGGTGGTGAGCGAGCGGTCATATGGTAGTAATAGTAACACTCATAGAAAACAATAAGGAAGTGTGCAATGGTGGATCCGTTGCTTCATGTTCTTTTGAGTCGAGTCTCCCACGGTTGTCTTGGCTTACTAAGTGACTCCTCCATTACAGATATCTTGACCTAATGACTTCCGGGAATCTCCTTAACTCTTTCAGTACAGGGACGTATTTTTCATATCTATTCTGTTTATTCGTTGTTGATTTTCTACATCTTCAGAAATTCATGTGAGGGATTAAAGCAGTATAGACTCTGGCCATTAATCTTCCGACTTCCATAGACCCTTATTTTTGTGAATGAAATCGTCTAACCACACCCAAAACACGTGGTAAAAATGTGTCACAGTATTGAAGGGGTTAACGGCTGATCTGTGGCACTGTGACTTCCTTTAGGGTTGCAAGGAGGCGATTGACCATAATTACACACACACACACACACACACACACACACACACACACACACACACACACACACACACACACACATATCCATCTCCTGTCACTGCCGATACATGGCCACTCTTCACGTTATCTTTAGCCCAAAGAAGACAAAACGCACCCGCCGCACAATGCCACAAACAACATATTTTGCTGCAAAACTGTTTGGCATCACCCATTATCATTATTACATTTGCTAGGTCTGTGTTGCATTTCTACTGCATTGTGTGTGTGTGGATAAGATGTTGCTTTGTGAGTCTCGATCTTTTAATTCACTACATTAATTTCTGACTCGGGTTAACTGCAAACTGGGGAACGAGCTGTGACCGAATGTACACCACCAAGTCCCGCTGCTGGCCCACTCATCCCTGAAGCCCAGCAGCTATTCCGTGTATCACTTGATTTTTCCTCCATTTTTTCCCTTATCATATTCTTGTTCTTCCTCTTATAACACCGTGAATGAGTGCAGCGGCCGGGCAGGGAGGCCCAAGCGAGGGTGTGTCTGCTGTGGTGGTATAACAAACATTTGTGAACCCCTCCACGTCTGTTTCCTTATGGCTGGACACTCCTCGTGGCGGTACGATAACTATTCATAACCATTTGCACCGCGCCAAGGAGACCGTAGAGAGGCAGGGACACGCTACTCAGGTGCTCTTCTCTGCCAATCACATAGATGCGGCAACAGTGCGGGCAGGTGAGGGTCATGGCCGCTATCATGTGTGCCTCGCCCTTCCTCTCTCTCTATTCTCCTCCAAACATTCTTAAAAAAAACTTTCCTTATAACCAAAACTCAAAAGGTGAAAAGGATAAATGTATCCGTAAACTCGAAAACAGGGTAAAACATGAATAACTGATAAATGAATGGAATTGAGAGGTTATTAGAATATATGGTGACTCGTGGCAACCGAATGAATGAAAGGCTGGGCAAGTGGTCTGCTGCGGAGGCCGGTGGTTGGGAGGGTGGGGAGGCAATGGGAGAGGGTGGCAGGGATGGAGGGGGGGAGGGAGGTAAGGTATGTGCGAGAGGAGCAGGTATGACTGAATGGACTTGGAGCAGATGACGTCACAAGCAGGCAAAGGTACTGGAAGTGTTGCATTGTGGGACCAGAAGAGGTAGGGAGGGTCTCTGCCTCCTTCTGCTCTCTCTCTCTCTCTCTCTCTCTCTCTCTCTCTCTCTCTCTCTTGTGCGGATGCGGGTTGTTTACGTTATATGAGAGAGAGAGAGAGAGAGAGAGAGAGAGAGAGAGAGAGAGAGAGAGAGAGAGAGAGAGAGAGAGAGAGAGAGAGAGAGAGAGAGAGAGAGAGAGAGAGAGAGAGAGAGAGAGCAAAGTATTCTTTTTCTTTTTGTAGTGCAGCACAAACTGTTGCTGGTCTCTGGATAGAGTATTTCATATGCTCAGGAATGCAGAAAGGTAATCAATTCTTGATGGAGTGTGATGGTTGTAGCCTCACAATACATTTTAGCTGGGAGAAATATAAGATTGTGATTGTTTGATGAATAATTAAACAAACACATGATTAGCAAGAACTTTATTAGGCTATGGCGCTAGGGATCGGCCACACACACACACACACACACAGAGAGAGAGAGAGAGAGAGAGAGAGAGAGAGAGAGAGAGAGAGAGAGAGAGAGAGAGAGAGAGAGAAAACATAGTCAGTTTAGTTTATTAATTAACACCCCACGGTATCCAGTTGACCTCCCCAGTTCCCAACCCGCCACCCGCCGACCGCCAAGCTCGGCCAGGCTAGCCTGACACATAGGCTATAGCGTAATATATCGTATTTGCAGTGCGTTTTTCGGTGTTTTTGAGACTGTGGAAGCTGGAGGAGGTGAATGGACAGGAGGTGGAGCAGAGAGGATAAGAGATGAGGTAAGGAAAGACGAGCTGGAGACAGCCAGTACACCTGAAAAAAAACATCTCGGCTAATAGCAACACTGGGTTTGTTTGTATTAAATTAGTTAGCATTGTTTTGATGTCTGATTGGTTAATAGCAAGCTATATCAAATCTTCAGGCATGATAAGATCGAGTCTAGCTGTTTTTTTTTTTTTTTTTTTTTTTCGAAAATAGAACACAATGTTTCCTTATGAAGTAGAACTTATTATTATTTAGCACACCTGGGATTGTTTTGATATTTGATATGAGATGAATGACAATAAGGCACATGATATAAGTAAGAATATTTAAGAAAAACCAAGGTTATCTGTTGGTAAATTCCATTTTAACGTCATAATGGAGCCGAAATGGAAAAAAAACTATTTTCTTTATGGAACAAGGCATTCGTGTTTTCTTTATTCCGTTGGAAAGCAATAATTTCTATTCCCAAAATGTAGTAAAAACTTATGTGGCTTTGTTTTTGTTTAGGATATTGTCAAAATTGTTGATCCTGTTAGTAAGAGTGGCGGTCACTTCAGCCCGTATAAGATTAGGTTGGAAAGAATGGATGATGAAAGAATAGCGAGAAAGGTGTATCTGTGGAATGAGAGTGGAAGCAAATGGAGGAAGAGATGCATGAGGATGACAGAGAGGAATGGATTGCAAGTGGTGTGGGGGATGAGGATGGCTGGGAGGAACCAAGATGAACGTGAATGGATCCTGACAAAAGGAGGTAGAGTGGGAGCTGAATGGGATGTGAGGAAATGGAAGAGTGAGATAGACAGAGAGGTGAAGTGTGTGGGACTGAATATATGGAAGAATGGCATGGAACAAAAGAGTGCTCAACCCACTATCCAACTTCATTTTATCTATTCCAGTTAACCTTGTCTCCGTCAACGCACACATATCCAGCTTATACTTTTCAAATTCAGCAACAAGTTCTTAGATTTTACCGTCCTGATTTAATGTCCTTACATTCCAGTTCCCAATTTTGATACCTCTTTTTGCACAAATAAAAGAATTCGGCTACCGGGAGATTCTTAGCAACCCTTGCCTATCTAAAGGCTGCCCGGGACTAGGGACCGTGATATTGCGTGAATCCATTTTGATTTCTTTGGCTGAAATTAAAGAAAACTTCGCCACAGCGTTACAGTTAGTAGTAGGCAGCTAACTTGCCCATATGCCCACACCCACAGAACTCAGCTAAGCTAAAGTCAAGCGCGTGTCGGCTGCACTTCTCGACCATTTCACTCTTAAAGAATTCATCTGCCCGAAAAGTGCATCCACCTCCCTGCCTCGGAAGGCTTCGATCTGTGTAGGTATAGGGCGATCATATCCTCACTAGCCATATACTACCAAGAATATATAGACTACACTCACCACTATAGACTACACTCACCACATGGATATGGAGAGAAAGCCAATATAACAGTATTACACACACACACACACACACACACACACACACACACACACGGTAGACATACAGTAACTCCTGCTATATAGGTCAGCAAGGCAGGGGGGGGGGGGGGCCAGGGCAGGGAAGCGCCCACCACCCAGTGACGTCACTCACAGCTGATGACGTCACAGCTGATGACGTCACAGCTCAATATTTACGTAGCGCAAACCATTTTGAAAATGACCCCTCGATAAAACGATGATAGACCAATCTATTGCATCTGTTTCGACGCGATAAATAGGATAACTAATTTCCAAAGTACAAACACACTCCTAACAAGACAAATTCTTAAGAAATTCTACGGTAAAAAAAAGTTTTTTTGAAAATATGATACTTTTGAACACTCATTAAATACCCCCTAACTGCCAATTCAACGAAACCAAAACACATTTCAAAATAATCGATCCATTATTCTTCATTATTTTTAAAACTTTGGAGTGATTCAGAGGCAGAAATAAACTGTTGAGAGGCTGATAATGAAGTTTTTAATGTAATATTGACACCGCTGAATAACACAGTTCTCTCCACTCACTTCACTCAACTGTACACACAAAACATCACTGTATATGAACTATCTTTTGCCATTAATGACAACTTAATACAACCTCTAATAAAAAAGTGCATTGGGCGTTGCAAGAAATTTAGTGCAGAAATGCCCCCTTATTTACCCCCCCAATACTGCCCACCACAGCCACCTCCACCACACACACGCACGCAAATAACTCCAAACACGCCACAGTACTCATAAAAAGCCTTAAATATGACTATTGATCCCAAATAAACAGTCCAGAAGCAAAGACAATATCCTCCTGGTGGGGGTGGCCCGGTGGGGTACGACCCCCCCCCTCCTCTCTCCCTCCCACCTTCATTACACTTAAACTTGACTGCGAAAACTATGTCTGAATGGCTCATATGAAAGATTAGTACTGTAGCAGCAGACTAAAAAAGAAAAAAAGAAAGGAGTCAGTTTTTACACTTCTAAAGGTCATGAGTGACTGGCTTTACATTTCATTATATTCATTGAAAAGCTGATTTAACTGTTGCTCATTTTACTCCTATTTCTCTTAAACATGCACACGCACACGCACAACGTACACGTACAGTCACAACATAAAATTCAAGAAAATCAACTGTAATTAATCAATTTTCTTTCTTTCTTTTTTTTTCGTTTTTTTTTCTCAATAAACGGTTGGACACGTGTCTGCCGACCTCTTCTGTAAAATGAGCCCTGATTGGTTTGTGACCGTGACCTGCTATCTGCCCTCTCCCCCCACAGAGACAAGAGGAAGCGTGACGTAAGTAAGATTAAATTATAAGGAAGGACAAGACTGCCTTGAAAATAGAAAATAAAACACAGAGTTAGTGCCACTGATGTATAATTGGAATTTAAACATATTGCACAAAGTTACAAAGTGAAAACCCGTCAACACTAAGGACTTTTCAATGTGGTCAGAAAAATTAGTGACACTTTATAACATTTTCAGTATTATAGCCAACTCCTTTATGGAGTTCAAGGGTTATCACCAAATAGATATATACTCATAGATGTCACAATTCTGAAGCACTTCAATCTAACTTCAGTTACATAGAATAGTGAAGTCAGATAAAATACACACATACTTTTGAAACATGAAGAAATGCTTGTGAAATGTGAATGTATGTTAGTGGACATCTTTTCTTGGCAACCTGCATTTATAGCAAAGTCAGTCTTGTACATACATAGATATATGCAAGACAAAGATAATTATAATATCAGAAATTAATAGACGAATGGGTACACACACACACACACACACACACACACACACACACACACACACACACACACACACACACACAAAGCACACTGAACTACTCATCAGCAGGCACTGAATTCCAAGCACACCCACCAACATATGGACACCTAGACACTGTGAGTTGTTGTCATACACGTAGCTATTTGTTGGTATTTTTGGTGCGTGGCTTGGGTTTAAATTTGGTCCTGATGGAATCATTCTGACCCTCACGGTTCCGGGCAATCTCAATGCAGAAGAATTGAATGCGCGTGACCAGAATAGTGTTGGGTTCCGTGTATTCATCCTGACAGTCAATGCGCACCAGCGTGGCAAAACTGTAGTCCTCAATCTCCTTCTCAAACTTCATGCAGAAAGGCCGCCATTTCTGATAAAAGTGAAAAGGATTATGTTAAAGGGATGCAACTAGCTTAATATTAACTTCATCAAGACATGCATGTGAAGCAGATAGGATTGAAAGACAGCCCTGGTCTTAACAAAACATTACAGAAATAGAAATGGGAGGAAAAGCATGCAGTTTACAAATTCAGAGAATTAGTAAGCCCAAAAATCATTGGTTGTAAGAGAGAGAGAAAAAAAAAACTCTGCAAAAGGCTGTGAGTAACTGAGGATGGTCGATAAAGGAAAGACAATAATAATACTAATAACAGAAAGAGATTTGAGATGCACTTTTTAAGAAATAAGCAAGATTTTGTTGAGGCTTCTTGTAATTTCATTCTTGAACCATTAAAGGAAAATGATTAAACACAATATTGAGAGCACTAAGTCTGTCATATGGAATATGGTGTCAACCACATGAACACGCTGAGTAAAGTCAATAGGCGAGGGTGATGGCTTACACTGATGTTGATGAAACCAAGACTATGGAGGGAAAATTCATTCAGGTTTATAAAAAGCAAAAAATAAGAGTGATAGATAAGACATTTTTTATTATGGAAACATAAAGAAATATGACTTGCCTCTTTGGCTGAAGGACTCTTGAGTTCTTCCTCATTCACCTTTTCAATATTGAAGTCTGGAAACTCTTTCCTGAATTCTTGATAGATGAGGTCATCTTTAGGAGTAAGTTTGAGCATTTTTGGGTCAACAGCACACAGAAGCTGCAGGAAAGAGAGCACCAGTGAGGTGAGGGTTGGCATCAATCCATGATTCACACACTGGGTGTAGGGAAGGACTGTATATTGTGAAAGGAGTGTGGAAATATAGTTATAAAAGATAGTACAATTATTAATGTGGGATTACCTATGGTTAATTTAAAATCTTACTGAAACACTATAGAAATTACTTTCTGCCTAAAGAACAGTTTATCTGATAAGATTCAAATGAATGGATTCTATCAAAGTTCTTAATAATTTATCATTTAGGTACAGTATAAGAATTGAACCAAATAGTAGATAAGAAGTTATCAGCAAGAATGATTAATTAGACTTGATACAGAAAGTAACAGAAGAGTAGTCAATAGGTTATGTTTGTTATCTCATACTGTTGCATTTTACCATCATCCCACAGAGTAGAATTAATACTAAACATGTACTCAGTTGGTTGGTTACCTTTATTACCTTATATACTTACATTGAAGTATATCTCAGCATGTTCCATGGCCTTCATGGCCCACAGCCCCTCCATGGTGGACTGCAATACAGGAGGGATCACTAACAGTACAATTTCTCATCATGATTAGCATTCTCAAAAGTTAGTACATCAAGACAATAGCATCAGATAAAGACTCAACTATTTCGCTAGTTATCTGTAACCCTTTACATATTACTGTATCTACTCAAAAGCAACTAAATATGTACTGTCTTGTTCCAGTATTCCAGATAACTGACTGAATACTAAGTTCTACAGTCTACACTGTTCTTAATGAAGATAAAATATTCAATATAATAATTGGCACAAGACACTGGTTTAATCTAAGCTTACAAAGACATTCATGTATGTTTGATTATAAAGTTAAATGAATACATTACTTCACAGGACTTACATCATTGCCGAGATCATCACCACTGATCCCAGACAGGCCACCACCACCACCACCACCTGCTGATGCTGCTGCCACCAGGTCGCTGGGGATGCCCTAGAAAAGTATGTCATTCTCATCATTCTGGCTTACACTTTTTTTTTTTTTTTTTTTTGTACATATTCCTGTGATACTCATACCGTTGTTCTTTATTGAAGTAACTCATGTTTAATAATACCTATGCAGTACATATCTGAACTACATGTAAACAGGTAATTATCACCTGCAGTTCAATAATGATCCTTTATATTACTTAGTTGTTCATAATTACTGTAGCAGACTTGATATCATTGTTGGCTTCCCTCCAATAATTGTTTAGGAAAATGCACTCAAATATATCATTGTTTCATCTTTACCTTTATCAGGCTCTAGTGAAAGTTAGCATGGTTTTCAAAGGTCTTTCTATTAATACGATAATAATTTAACAGAAATTTTACACCACTAACATAAGAACACCTATAAGAAACATTATTAATTTCTGTGTCCTTTGCAAATATTTTTTTATGACAGTCCAAGTGTTTCTAGATAAAGTAAAGAACTTCAGCACACAGCTACAACACTCATGGGGTAATGATGTCCTTGTATATATTACCTTAGTACTAGAATAGCTAAAAAGTTTGTCAAGATGCAGCTTGTATATACCACAATGCTTAGCTATTAGTTGTAAATGTAAAACTTAAATACTTACCAGTTCTGCAAATATTTCAGCTTGGGTGGGCATGGCTGCAGAATCCCAGCACTCCTGTAATGAAGATAAGGTGAGATGTTGTTCTGAGAGAGAGAGAGCCAAAACCAAACCTAACAACTTCCAGACCATGGACATAATAAAATGCTCACAAATTCATGTAAAGGTTACTTCTAAATTTTCAAGACCTATATATAGTTTAAAACCTGAATACTCATGACAAGATATGTGCAATAAAATGTATATGAATTTAGTATCAGAAGAATGCTGTTTAGTGAAGACAGGAGGAGAATGGTCTGTTGGAAAAAAAAAAAAAAAAAAAAAATGATGTGTCGAGTATTTGTATTTATTAGTCGTATGATAGTTACACCATGATGACTTCACGAAAGATGGACGCTGTAATAGGTTAACCTGACTAGACTTGTCACTTTGTTATTATAGGAACACCTGACAACACAATCCTAACACTGGGATCACAAATTTACGAAAACCAACGAATAATTTAAAGCAACAGTCATCACAACTACCCACGCACAGCCCTGTTATCACATTTTAAGCCCTGGATAGGCACATATAGCAGTACAAGCACAGTATACTTGCGTTTCAGTGTATCAGTTTACTACACGTGCTGAGGGAAGGGAGGTAAACACAGCGGCCTGATCAGACAGTCACAATGGCTTATCTCGGACCAACAGTCTCTTCTACCGCACTGTCCCATCGTTATTACATTTTAATACTCTCTCCGTTTCGTTGTATTCGTTTACATGTACATTTATTGATCTATCTAATTTTTACAAGTCATTTTTACCTGAAGAAGATAAAAGGATTTGTTCTGTGAAGAGTTTGAAGGAAGTGGATATTATGGGTGTCTTTTTCTTCAGTTTTAAAGTCCCTCGCATAGACAGCAGCAGCCTTAACCATTTGCTCTATGAAATTTATGATATTCACAGGTGAATAGCTGTTCTTGTGGTATTGTCAGCGAAGTAAAAGTAATCATATACTCAGATCAAAGGAAAGAGATAAGCAGACAGACACAATAGTTATTGTTTAAGCAAAATATGCCATTAGCTGTTCAGAAGTTAGACTAGAGCCTTTTCACTTTTAATTCCATTAGCTTTGATTTTAACATCACGAGTATTTGAGTACTACGCCAAGGACACAATTTGATTAATACGATAACCAGAGATCGTCGTCAAAGCGAGTACTACTGAAGTGTTTCGTTCGAACGTTCAGAAGCAATCATGTTTTATTATTATTATTGTTATTATTACTAAGTATATATGTACAATATTCATGAAACTAATAATTCATATCTTGAAGAGCACTGATCTTTTCAAAAAATCATTGTAGCTGACTTTGAACTCTTACGGTGGAAGGTTGAATCGACTTTGAAATTAGCATAGGTTGTTGGAAAGATTGTAACTAGCGTCTCTCTCTCTCTCTCTCTCTCTCTCTCTCTCTCTCTCTCTCTCTCTCTCTCTCTCTCTCTCTCTCTCATAATTGTCCTTTTGCTTGTTGCAGTAAGCATCAACAGGTGCGTTTATTATGAATCATAGTATTATAACATGAAGATAAACCGATATAGCGATGAACATACCTAGTAGTTTCAAATGGTCATTACAGCAAGTCGAGAGAGGAGGGAGGTAGAGGAGGCGATGACGTGAGAGGAGGTGGTAGGTCCCTGCCGGTAACACGAGGCAGTCCTGAGAGTGAAACAGTTCATTTCTCCAAAAGTGTGTGTGCAGGTAAGACGTGTTTGTTGAGGTGACTCGGGGATTTGTAGCCAGGGGGTGGTAGCCATTGCCAAATTCATTAAATATGTGTTTAAATCATGAATTTATTACATTCTTATCTGTATATTGTAATGTTATAGGGTATGTTTTTTTAAGTACGTGTTGCTAATGATGTTGGTAATGGAGTCTTTGGTGTTAACAGTGTATGATGTAAGTAGGTGGGTGTGGTGGTGATAATAGTGGTAGCGATGATTCTCCAGCAGGTTATTCCGTGGTGTTGACAGGCAATGGTGATGTTAGGTATATTGTGGGGAAGGTGTTGAGGGTGATGACGAATGCATATCTTGTTAGGTAGGTAAGCCTAATGTTTGACATAATATTGACCTGCACCACTACCACCATCACACGAAAACCATGACCACCACACTAAAGCACCACCACCACCACCACCACTGCACCACCAGACATTACCCAGGGAATTTTGAGTGTTGAGCAGGTGTTTCAGAGAGAGAGAGAGTCCTTTTTTGTTGGGGTACCTGGTGTTGGAAGGATCGGAGGGGGGGGGAGGCTGGCATGAGAGGTGGGAATGATGGAAGTCACGGCTGGGGAAGGAGTGTTGGTGGGAATGACAGCTGGGGAAGGGGTGTTGGTGGGAATGACAGCTGGGGAAGGGGTGTTGGTGGGAATGACAGCTGGGAAAGGGGTGTTACTAGGAATGACAGCTGGGGAAGGGGTGTTGGTGGGAATGACAGCTGAGGAAGGGGTGTCAGTTGTGAGGGTGACAGCTGGGTGAAGTAATCTCAGTAGTGGGACTGATGGTGGTGTGGATGGGACAGTGGATGCCAGACATCCAACATTTGCCTCTTCTCCAGCCCTGACAGAAAGGAGGAGGCTGTGAAACACTGCTTCTCTTTTTGGAGGAGGCTGGTGAGGTGTCTGGGTTCCTCTAATTCCCTGACCTCATCTGCAACACCCTGGTCTGCCTGCTGCCTTGCTCTGCCCCTCTGCTCATCTTTGGTCTCTTCCTCCATGAGCCTGTTGCCTTGCTGGGCCCTGGCTGTGGTGGGCAATCCCCTGGGGAAACATTTGGGGCTGGTGAGGTGTCAGCTGTTGTGACAAACACCAGGCCAGACTGTTACCTGAGTTTTTCCTCCTTGCAGAGGGTATCTGTACTGGGTGATCAGCAGGGCCTGTACTGAGGGGGCTGCTGGGGCTGCTGATCAGGCCTGACCTATGCTTGCACTGCTTCTCCTTGGAAGGCTGAGACGCTGCTGACAGTGTGATGGGTGGCTCACAATCCATCCATAAAGAACGTGAATCCTGTGTGACACTCTCCATGACCAAGTGCGACAGGCTGGTCACCTCCCCCTCCTCCTCCTCCAGTAGACAGGAGAGGGCAATCTGCACATCATCCCTGCTGAAGGTCATGCCCAGTAGCACCCTGAGCTGCTTCACACTATCCCTGCAGTGCCTCAGCTTGGTGTGGGACAGCTGGTAGTGGCTGGTGAGTAAGTATTTACCTTTAATCTTTTAAAGGTAAACAACAATGTAGATGAATTTATTAATCTAATCTTCTCCTTTCTTTTCCCATTAATTACTAGCAATTTGAACTACTTTGTTATTTTTGTGTATACTCTAAGATTTGTTGTAATAGCAATAAATTTACTTACTTACACAGTTACTTACTAACACAGCCGCTTCAGTTTCCATCGGCCAATCAGCAACAGCACCATCTCCAGGCACTCCCCCCTGCTTGTTCCTGCTGGGCTGTGACTACTCAAAGATGGTCTCCAGGGACATGGGCAGTGGCTCCCTGTAAGCAATTATCCTGCAAATATACTTCCTCACCTTCATGTGTGCCTTCCTCTTGAGGGTGCTGCTGATCCTGGCTGGCGACTCATGAGACTGTATTGCAGGTAGATTGTGAGGTTTGCTCCTTTTTCATCCTGTCTGTGGCCTCACTTGCCTTAGCTGTCCAGTCTGGATCAGTATATTATTGAGGCTGTACTTCTCATAAGAGTACATACTGTGTGTGTGTGTTTGTGTATGTGCAAGGCACACATGTAGTTTTATTATTTTTTCAGTAATTTATGAATTAATTCAAATATATTTTTTGTTTTTTGTATAATGAGTAGTGAATGGTTATTGCTAAAACACTTTCCAACAATATTCTTGTTTCCAATTTTATATTGATATTTGTTCTTGTTTGACTTAGGAAAATGGTGTGAAAGCAACCAGTCAGCCACAGCAGTTTCCTCCTGGGAGCCCTGACAGTGAAGCTATGAATTGCCTTGTACAAACCCCCTAAAGATGTTAAGTATCATCAGGAAGAGGAAGGCAGGAGAAAAGGGCCTGGTACATGAGTTCTCCATTGCAGTCAAAGATGAGTAAAGCCTTCAGGCCTGGTTAAATTATGTATATTCCAGCATTAAAATAATGGTACAAGGAAAATAAATACCTTGTATACTTTATGTATTTATTAAGCATAAAAACAAATTCAAATGTGTGTATTATATTGAAAATGATGGATTTGTATGTAAACTGTCTTAAGTTTTCTGTAACCATGTATGAAGAAAAAAAAAAAATAGGGCAGAGGGCAGCCATGACATTCGGTAAAAATAAACTAAGGTGAACCTTGCACATATGTTCCCCCTGTATGTGCACAGATTATCTTTGAATTTGCTTTAGTGACATTTCATGTGTGCACATACAGGGGGAACCTATGTGCAAGTTTCACCTTAAACTTAGTCATGGCTGCCCTATTTTTTCCATGGTTACAAAAGTCAAGGCAAGAATTGTTCATTTTCAGGGTCAGTCTTTTTTCCTAGCTTCAGCATTTGATTTGTTACCAAAAGGAAATTTATTTGCAAGACATTGTTCACACAGCATTTATAACAGACGTGGTTTGCCAGATGAGTACGGCAGCAAAATAATCACCAGACGGAGAGGACATCCAGCTGTCAACACTCGTGTCAAAAAGCAAGGCACCACCTGCTTTGCCTGCAGACAGGAAACATGCTGCCAAACCTCTGCAAAAAACACAATGCAACTTAAAGAAAATCAAGTCAATGTGAGTATTAATAAAATAATGTTTACTCAATACCAGTAATTGTTTTATTTCCAAAACTCAGATCCTTCAACAGTGTAAGTACTCTAGTTAGTTTACTCCACTACTGGGGGTGATGGTCTTCACACTGCATCAAATTTACTGTGCACAGTCCCTTCTGGAATACATCTATCGTGCAAATCAAGGACTCCCTGTACCTACAAAAACAGCTTCCACCTACGGTAAGTGTTTGTTCCTGCAGTGATGCCCTCACCTCACAAGACTCCAGTGAGGTGTGATACTTGCTCCTGAGTCTGGGAAGTCTCTCAAGGTTTCTTCCACCTGCTTTTCATGTCACTACCTGTGGGGGAAACACACATATCAGCACTCCTGCTGCTTTATGAACACACTTAACTCATAACTTAATTCAGAATCTAACCATTTTGCTACATTACATGGCATGGAAGACATGCCACAAAACATTCATTTGCACTTTAAAAGGAAAAGAATTTAAAGACCATGTAAAATTTCTAATTGGTACAGTGTATAAACATGACTATGGAAAAATCAATGCTTCATATTAGTCTAAGAGTCCAAAAAGATGCAATAAGTAGTAGTAGTAGTAATACTAACACTTAATCCTCAGGTAGGGCAACATGGATGGATAGATCATCTCTTCCCACCCTTGTCCATGCTATTACACAGAAGATAGCAATCCATAAGTTTATCTATATACCACACCAGTAATCCTACATGAGGTCCAGATAAAGTATGCACACACACACACACCACAGTGTAGTGGTTAGCATACTCGGCTCACAACCGAAAAGGCCCGGGTTCGAGTCCCGGGTGCGGATGGGCAAGCCTCTTAATATGTATCTAGCCCCTGTTCACCTAGAAGCAAGTAGGTACGGGATGTAACTCGAGGGGTTGTGATGTGGTTCCTGCCCTACCCAAAGATCAGTCTATGAGCTCTGAGCTTGTTCCATTGGGTAAAGACTGGCTGGGTCACCACCAGGCAGGCAACTGCGACGGTGAATTCTGCACACACACACAACACACCATTCACTTTCTTAGTACCTTTGTCCTCTGATGGAAAGGTAAGGTCTTATGGATCATCCTACACCTGAATATGCTGAATGTAAATTGAAAATGATGGAAAAATTTTGTTTCAGTGTGCATGGTAGTCAGTCAATTCCTGTGTTTAGGGAACAGAATCATCATTTATAAACAGTCAGCATCAAATTACTCTAGAACAAGAACATGATATTGCACAACTGCCAAATCACTCCTCAGTCTGAACTAAGTCAGGAAAATAACTACAAGGCAAGTTAGCATACTCCCTCATATTTAAGAAAGCATAGACTGGCATGTTAACAAGTTATATCATTATATCTTGTACTCAGTGTAACCTAAAATGGCTGTGGCTTTCACAGAGATCCCCTTCCCACTATTGCCACTTCTCTAAAGATCATGGGCCTGCCTACTTTCTCCAACTCCACTCCACCTCCTTAGTCTCTCTCTCTCTCTCTCTCTCTCTCTCTCTCTCTCTCTCTCTCTCTCTCTCTCTCTCTGTAAATTGGTGCAGTGTTTCTCAAATTCTTTTAACTTTTGTTCCACTCCACCACTACTGGGGTAAAAATCAAGGCATGTTTTCTGTACAAGTCTCTCCCTATACTAAACATGGCATATGGGTGGTGGTGTTGCTCAGCAATCCCATCCCACCTTACCCTACTATATGACTTTACATTATTTTTTGTCGATTAGAAAGAAAGTCCGACTCAATAGATTAACGAAAACTTCATAAAAAAAAGTACAGTGAGTATACTACCACCACAAATAGTCTAGCCAAGCACTACTGACAGACAATAAACATTTTGCAATGTGTATATTTTAAAAGTATCAATATGAGTCAATAATGGCCAGCCCTGTAAAAAAAATACTTCATAATGTTAAGTGAGTATACTAACACAACAAAGTAGTTACTGACAAAGAACTAAGGGTAGACATTGGCTCCTCTATCTCCCCCCCCCCAAAAAAAAAAAAAAAAAAAAGAACTCACCAAACAAAGAAAGCTTATTATTGTAGTTGGGCCAGTAAGGTGGTGACAGATCACCAAATCAGTTGGTCACAGTCTGCCAAGTCATCCTATCCTGATGGTGTCTTGCAGGCCAGTCCAGTGGTCACCAGTACCACTTGTGGCTGCTTGAGTTGGTCTGTGGGGGTGGAATAGTATCAATATTCACCTCCTTCACACCCTCCCATGCTAATATTCTTTCCTTCCTGTGGCGGCGACAAGGGGCCCTTAGGGGACCCCCTCTGCCAGCCCCCCCCCTCTAAAGAAAAAATTTCGCTACCATTATACATTTGTTCCAACTTGTGAGCATAGTGGTGGCATGTCATTGGAAAGAGGAAACAGACACAGCTAGAATTCTATTCAGCAGTTACCCACAAACCCCGCCAGCCACCAGCTATAAACAACTGCAAGACAGTGCACTGTTCATTTCTGAATGTGATGGAGCTTCGGAGCTCACCGCTGATCACTGGACTCCTTGACAAACACAACACCATCACAGCTATTGCGGCACCTATCACAGCACTATTATCGCTGGCAGATTCAATCATTATCTACCGCTTACGTAACCACTAAGTAATGCCAGTGCCTGTGTGAAAGACCGAAAACCAAAGACTGATTAACCAAATCCTTCCCCCTTCTACCCAGTACTTTACCTTTCACCGGCCGTCTCCATATGGCTCCTTATTTTCACCTCCCTTTATTTTCCACAAAGACGATGGCGCTGCAAACTGATCTCTGCTTCCATCTTCCTCCTCTGGGCCGCGAATTAAGGGTCACAGGCGAAGGAATGGGTGAAAAATGGTCCAAATAATGGAGCACGGTGTAGGTGTGACAAGCTATGGCGCCATGGGTTGCTGACATGGGGTGCGTATTCTATTGTCTCTTTATAAAGGATTGGATATTAATGGTCATTGACTATTTAGAAGCACAAAAATCTCGGGTGTAATAAAATGTAATACAAAAGTGAAAAGAACTTAAAGCTTGTTAGAATTTAGTTTAATCCATCTTCCCATTCTCTCCTTTGATTTTCCTTTTTGTGTTAGGTAGGTAGCCCTTTCATATCTTTCCTTTCGAGATACACAGCATCAGACAGATAGAACATGGATGATTGTGAATACATGGTAGCTGGGCAGACTCAAGGACTTAAGATATATCCCTATACCTGGAGAGAGAGAGAGAGAGAGAGAGAGAGAGAGAGAGAGAGAGAGAGAGTCCAGCTTACCATATAACGTTTCCCCTCCCCAATTAATTAAGCATGGCTATATCTGATAACTGGTACTACCCCCTCCCCCCATTATGTGCTGGGTTAGATTACCCATTAGCCAGACTAGGTTTATGGTCTATGAAACTATAAACTTGTTTGTTATTTTGCATAGTTAATCGGTAGATAAATAAATAAATAAATACAAAAGAAGTCACTTGGAGAGAATTGAAAAACCTTTGTTTACCTACAAACTGATTGTTGAACCACAAGGTGGTAGCCTTAGTCACATACTCTACGGTTTATTTTCTTAACTAAAGAATCTCCCAAACCAATACTCATTTCTTTCCCTAAACCAAAAAATCACCAAGATTATGTTGTTGTGCCATGGCCTATGAAATGGATAATCAAGCCTTACATAAGTGAATCTACTTCATCTTTTGCTCCAGTGTGTATCAACAAGACTGTTCGTTTTATTTCATCATAGATGCTCATAATCATATGTTCATGCAAAAGTTCTATTAAATATGAATGCACACTTTATTAAAACTCGTCACATTTCTGCAATTCAAGTTGGAGAAAACAAAAATATGTAAATATATTTAAAAATAAAAAATATATAGTTTGAGATTTATTCAGCTGGCTCTTTCCCTTTCCTTCTCTTTCATCTTTGCAATTTCAGCCTCCAGCAGCACACAAGCCTGTTCTATTTCATAGTTCCTTGACACAAGAGACACCCAGCTGCTCTCCAAGTGCCGCAGCTCCTCACCGGCTTTGGTTTGCATACTCTTCCTTGACCAGTTCAGTTCTTGAATTTCTTTCCTGTAATGTCAAAATGATATGAACTTGATATGTAATCATCACAGATGTTGACTGCTTTCATTTACTTTTCAAAGAAGTCCTCATACTTTCTACAACCCATATAACTTCAAATAATTTCTACTCCATTTGTATATAACCCTTTTGTATATTAAGTATCTATCCTACTCTCATTATTCTATTCCATCTCTGCTGTCAAAATTTTTTGCATCCTGAGAGTAGAAAAGGATTATCTTCTTCCATAGACAGAACTCTTTTCTTTCCCTTTTCTCCCCACAGTACACCCACACATTGTACATACTTAGGTAAGGCCAGTAAGATGTCCTAACACACACACACACACACAGCTTATTGTGGTCAACTCAATCAAGCTTTACTATATGCACTCAATCATTAAAAACAGATTAATGTGAAGAGAGATGAATAATTACAAAATACTACATATTTCAATCATGAGATGGTTTGATAAAGTAAGCCTTACTTGAGATCCTGCAGGAGGGCCTGAGAGCGTGTCAACATACTCTGCAGTGAAGCATTGTGGCTCTTCCAGCACTCAGATCCATACTCACTCATCAACTCCAGATTCATAATCCTGCATCATTACCATCATTGCAGAACACGGTTTGCATGGAAAAAAACAGTGACAGACATGTAAGTCATAGATATGAGTGTGAGTAGCCACAAGAAAATATTCAAGAATATTGGATGACTGAAAACTGAAATATGGACACCTAGAATATACTAGACATTGTAATAACTATCATCATAATAAAGCTGGGCAACAGTTACAGAACAGAGACAGACAAGCTCAATTAACTGTGCCTTTCCGATGACAAAAAAGACAAATAAACAGTTTCATTACTGCTGGAGTGTACTGGGACACGTTTGGGTACAAGAATGGGAAGGAAAGGCACACAAACCTGGTAGCTTGATGCTCCAACTGTGCCATTGAGTTATCGACACACTCGCCCCAGGCTGCCACATCAGTCATCTTGCCAGGCGGTGGTGGAGGCAGCTCATAACGCTTCATGCTGAGGGTATCCATGGGCTGTCTGGCTGCCACTCGCTCAAACTCACAACGCATAACCTCAGTCTGGGACAAAAATAAGGCAAAAGTAAATTGAAGTAAGATTCACAGGATACAGTTATGTTCCATTAAGGATCATTGTTGTATAATTCAAATGATCTACTTTGAAAAAAGCATCTGCATATGAATAATTTATATTGTTAATCAATTCATTGATTTTTGGGCCCATTGAGTAATTGACTTCCAATATGACCTTTCTAGTTCACAAGGGAACCTAACTGGGATATTTCTAAAAAAAATGTACCTATCCCATAGTTCAGAAACTAAAATACATATTCAACAATAACTTCTGACACTTTGATAGACTCTACTGAAATCAGTGTACTCTATTCTACCCATTCATAACTTTCTCATCAAAACTAACCTCCTCTTCTTTGTGCTCTCACACTCTGTACAATTCCTTTCTCCAACACTAAAAAGAGACCTTCAGTCTCAGTAAGTCACGGTATATATTGGTGAAACGGGCAGGAATCTGACCGTTTCGCCAAACACAGAGGTGTATTGGCTAGAACAGGTCACCAAATCTCAGATCCTTCTTTCTTTGCCATACGTGATCATTCCCTTGACCTAGATCATCCTTTCTCTACTGATAACTTCAAAGTCTTATCACGCAATAACTCACCAACTGATAGCGAAATAAAAGAATAATTATACATCAAAACTACAAAACCTAGCCTGAACAACCAAACCACCTCATGCTCACTGAATCTCCACTATGAACTCTTAAGGTCTCATGAACACCAATACGAATCATTCTGTACTAGATACCCACACCTTAACCTCAGTTCACACCTCAACTGGAACAGGTAACTCCTACCATTTTAACTTGCTTTTTATGTATGTTTTTTTATGGGTAAGTACTCTGATATATTATGTATATATGTGCATTTACTTAAGACATATTTTAATCTGCTATACAACCTGACGATGCCAAAAGTTTAGTTGGCAAAATGTTGTAAGTGTAGTAATACCGATGCACACTGAAAGAAAATTAACATTAATAAGGAAAACAGTGATCAATGGTATTTGTTATTAAAATAAACATTATAAATACAGATAATGTAAATGACTTAAAACAACTTAACACTAGGTTTTTACCTTTTCTGTTTATCATTTTTTGTATTCATTTACTTATATAATTTATCATTCATTGCGAACTAGTGGTGGCTTGGAGTAACTAAATGCTCGGGGCTTGTATGGTGAATATTTCCTCGTATCCTGGGGAATGATTAGGCTCATTTCCTAGCTCATATCTTGGAATTTTCGCATCCTGAAGCACTCGTATGTAGAGGTATGACTGTATATATATACATACCTCAAAAGTGGAGAGGTTGAGAGCTGGGAGATGCTCTAAGTAATTCTTTGTGGGACGGTAACGTTTCTTCTCATCCTCCACCATGGCAAGTGCCTGCAGAAAGAGGAGCTTTACTGGATTAACAGGTAAGGTTTGTAAGATCAAAAGGCTGCAATAGAGTTCAAGTTTGACCAATTGAATTTGAGAATTAGAATAGAAACTGGTAAAGTTAATGTAACAACCAAGAAGTTTCTGCAAAAATGACAAGAGGCTAAAAAGTTGAACATTTCATAGAAGAAAATGAAAGAAGGAATAAGATCACTGAAGCTGTCTTGCAAATGTCAACAAATCATTACAGTCTCTACCCATTACAATCTCATACTCACCGCCTCCCTCACGCCTGGCTCATCATAACCCGTGTCAATGTAGGGCAGGGCGTCCACTATCACGTCGTGGCTCATCGTGGAGAGCGACTGTAAACACCAGTATCTGTGTTCCTGTTTTTAAGTTTCCCCAGTATATATTACTAATGTTAGCTAAAGACACAGTTCTCACGCTGCTGGCACACAGTCACGCCACGCCACAATCCCTACGCTCAGCTCAACAAACTCAAGAGTCGGTTCGGGTCGCGCTCGGTGGTGGTGTTTGCGTCGCTTACCTTCAGGCGGTAAAGTGATCAGTCTGAGAGAAACGAACGGTTTTATCAGTAACTGAGAAAAATGTATTTTATGTATATGCAACATTATTAAATGTACGAAAATATAATTGTAATGATAATCATTAAAACAACACTCACATGGTTTTCTTATTTTTCTGTGCAACTTGTCATATACATTTAATAAAGACTGGCTGGCAGGAACTAATATATACAAATTATTTAACTTTCCTCCATCCACATTATTCATACGGGTTTATTTCACAAATTTGATAATCAATTCAATTGATTTACTCTATTGGCTGTTATTAATTACCATATAACATATTATAGTAGCAAAAGACCAGTGGTAGGTGGAAACAGTTAATGTCTGAAGACGTCAGTTTCCAAGTAAAAAAATAATGGCACAAAAAAATATTTTGGTTGCATATTCTGTTTAGATATAAAGGCACACCCTATCATGACTCAAAATCATGTACAATACGTACACATTTCACCTCTCGGTCATTCCCGCCTCTCTGGCAGACTCTTATGCCTTGGTCATCAGTGTTACCTTGAACCCAGTTGAGGTGGCTATACTCTCCCTCTCGTGCTGGTTTTTTGCTTCCGACTAGGATCTACGGGAACGATTAATTAAAACATCACAACCCCAGTAAGTATGTTCAGTTGTATCTTTGAAGAAAACATTATGCTGAATATCTGTATCTGGCTGCATCTCTCGTACTGTAAGTTATATAATTACAGTTTATGTTTATGAAAACGTGATGATGTGATTAAAGTCTGCAACCCCATAGTAACTACTACGTCTTCCCCAATCTCCAACAGACGAGAATGGAGGTAAACCCTTCCTATAGGTGCCTCAGACCGTTTACACTATCCCTGAAGCCTCGCTGCTGTGACTAATCAATACAGCCCTCCTCCCGCCCCATTCCCTCTGCTCGAGAGAGAGAGAGAGAGAGAGAGAGAGAGAGAGAGAGATGCATAACGCGTGAGCGCCTTTTCAGTGTGTTGTTGCCCGTGACCTATGTAAGTAGGAAATAATTATGTACTAATAGCTGTATGAGAAAAAAAAAAAAAAAGTAATCGTTCATATCTTCAAAACTGTATTTATTGATTTTATTACCTACATTGAGTAATTTGTATGATCGGTATTCCGGCCAGGGAATGATGAATGGAGAAGAGTAAGATAGCCATCGTGCAAATGAGCAACTGGCGACGGCGTTCCAGCAGATCTACCCGGAAATGTTTGATTGCGGGTATGTAAGTTATACATTTATCCAATTAGCTTGCATGAATAATGGATGCTACATTTTTCATAATTGATTTTGAGGGAGGAGGATCATTTTGTTTTTGCGCTTCAGTATTGGTGGTGGTGGTGACGGCCGCTGGGCTGGTAATATTGATGGGGGCGGTGGAGCAAGCAGCCTCTCCTGGCACCGCTGGAGTTCAGGCAGAGCTGAATTGGCACCGCCACTCCTCTATCAAAGATGACCACGTGAGTGAATCAATATTGCGACGACAAACAAAATTGAATAAATGTAAACCGCTGAAGTGATGACAACAACAGCAGCAGCAGCAGCAGCAGTATAATAATAATAATAATAATAATAATAATAATAATAATAATAATAATAATAATAATAATAATAATATCCTATATCCGAAAGCAGAAGGGACCAGGGACAGTGGTGGTTAAAGTCAGCAAAAAAGAAAGCCTACTGGAGAGATTACTGAATGGAGCAGGTGTTTCAAATATCAATATCTTGGATATGAATCAACCTGCATCAAGTGACGTAACGTGCTTCCATACCAAGTGAGTAACAGAGACTGGCACTTCTGAATAATAATAATAATAATAAATTATATATATATATATATATATATATATATATATATATAATATATATATATATATATATATATATTATATATATATATATATATATCTATAATATATATATATATATATATATATATATATATATATATATTAAAGGTTTGTTTACTCTGTCCAACAGGACTAAGCCGAGCTACGCAGTCTGCCCTCATCCCTCCATGCAAGACCGTCACATTTCCAACCAGCTGAGGACGGAAGGCGTGTGGCAGCCTCTTACACTTGCTTTACTTGCCACAGCCTTACAACACTACCCGTCAGTGGCCCTGCCGTCTATATATGGATAAAATTACATCATATATTAATAATTATTACTTTCATAAACAGGCTTGTGGTTTCCCACATGAACTAGACTATAGCATCAGACAGAGAGAGAGAGAGAGAGAGAGAGAGAGAGAGAGTGTGTGTTTCACGACTTTTAGGTCTAGTACTCTGGTGGATGTCGGGGCTCACATCGGAGTGTTCAGCCTTTTTGGGGCGCGCCTTGGAGTGCCGGTAGTAGCAGTGGAACCTGTTTGGTCCTCAGCTGTGCGCCTTCATGCGGGTGCGGCAGCAGGTGGTGTATCAGGACGCGTCAAAATACTCTTCCACGCTGTGACGAGCGAAGTGACTCAAGTCAGGGTAAGGCTGATTATTATTAAAAACACATTTCCTGCTGGTTCGAAACCTTTGAGATTACTAGATCATAACAATTTCCATCCTCAGTTAAAATACAAGGATGGTAATCTTGGAGGCACGTCCGTGGTGGAAGTCACTCCGGATAATACAGATTCCACTCACTCCTCGGAACGCCACGAATTAATCAGCTCTATAACTGTTGATTCCTTGGCGCCTCTCATCAATACATCAATCATCATTCTCAAGACTGACACCGGTAAGCGGTTTTCGAGATTATCATACATGTTGATTGTGATTCTTGATATGACTAAAACACTGCATTCATCAACCTTTAGTGAATCTTGATGAACAATGGCACCTCGGTAGTGTCTCCGAGCTTACCAAATTTATTTCTGTTCACCCAGAGGGAAGGGAATGTGATACGATATCAGGTGGGCGGGAATTGCTCACCTCTCATTTCACGCCTTACATCTTCATGGAATGGGCAGTGATGGTCAACAACCGACACAAGTATCACGCTCCCTGCAGTCCTCACCAGCTTCAGCAAATGGTTGAGTGGCTGACATCCCGAGGCTATCACGCCCACATCTCTAAGTCCGGGGCAGCTCTTATTCCCGCTAAAGTGGATTCATGGAGGGCGGGGGACATCTACTGGAAGCATTCAACGGCTCCACCCCTCCACCCTTTACCTCACTAACCCCTGATCATAATTATTGTGTAATGAGAGGCATGCTTATCGTATGAAGAGTGAGTAGGTG
This sequence comes from Callinectes sapidus, assembly GCA_020233015.1. NCBI lineage: Eukaryota > Metazoa > Arthropoda > Malacostraca > Decapoda > Portunidae > Callinectes > Callinectes sapidus. The sequence continues at coordinate 29,373,201 of CM035181.1, read as the reverse complement.
GATGAAGACTGACGACTTCAACGGATAAACAGTAACTGACCAACAGTTCTTTAATAGACAGTTTAGTTTATGGTAGCTTAACTTTGTCTACCCCCAACACTCACTTAGTGGATTTGGGAACCCGACACCCACACACACACACACACATCAGCAGGATTAAAAGAATCTATGTGGGCGGCGGTGTAGCAGTATGGATCACCACCCCGCATTGTCCGATGTCTGAACAACGCTGGATGACCCTCACTGTTACACCGCTGCCCATCCTCTAAGGGTTAAATAAAATATGAAAATGTTTGCTTAAAAGATCTGTAAAATGCACTGAAAATTAATAAACGCAGATTCACTACAATGAATAATCCTATGTATTCTCTTTGGTTAATTGTAGTATGCATTTTGTAATTCAAGTCGGGAAAAGATCATCTATTGATGCGCCACCTAAAGTGCAAAACAAGTTTATCTGAAAAAACCCTCAATATGTTCTCAAAGTCCCACTCCCCTTTTACAAAAGGAATGTGATAGATAATACAGTACTTACATAAAAGATTTGGTTTTATTTTCAAGAGTGGATAAATAGACTATACATCTTGCGAACCAGTGTAATGAGAGTCAGACCAACAGGAATTACCTGTTTGGAGATCAGGATAGGACAACATGACATATATATACACTATAGTACACGTGGCCTGTCAGGCAACACTGGGACCTTGAAAGTGGCTATTCCCTCTAATGCAAAAATATCATTGGCTTCATCTAGCTTGGAAAATACAAGGTCAAGTCCCGGTGGAGACAAAATGCTGTAGTGATGTCACCTCCTTCCTTAGCTTCTTCAACTGATACATTCACTCATCAACATCACTTACATACCGGTATATTCATAATGAATTAGCAGGATATTCTTGGCTGATGAAATCAGAGGTATCTGTGCACATCTACAAATCATGTTTTGAGATAGCCAAAAAAAAAAAAAAATAATAAAATAAAAAAAAATAAAAAATAAAAACGGAAAAAAAGAAGAAATGTCCATCTTAGCACCAAGAGGAATGATTATAGTGGAAATAGTACAGGGTCACAATAACAACATACAAAGGAACTAATACATATTAACAAATTCATAAAAAAATATTTACATATAATACTACATGCACATATTACAAAAGTCACAAAAAATCTTTCTCATTTAAATCATGAATAAAGCTTTTATAGCAGCCAAACCATTTTCATGAGAACCTAACGGTGAATATCAATTCTTGTTGCTGGTGTACCTTAATGAAAAATTCTCAACTAAAAGAAAACCCATCTTGATGCATTGTATTTCAGAAACAATCTAATATAAGATCAGTATAACCTTGGTAATGTTTCCAGTAAGATTATGACAAATATTATGGATCAAGAATCTAAGCCCACCTTGCACACTTTGACTGCTTTGTTATTCCCAAAAATTATGAAAACAGCTGATTCATGAAAGATAAACAACAGTTCCACACAGTGAAATCTAGAATATCTTAAAAGTGAATGTTCTCTCAACTAGTTTAAAATACAAGCCGAGTAAGTAAAGGTATTTTCTTCACAACTTTCTTACCCTGCAAATACAAGGCAGCACTCAATAGAGAGAGAGAGAGACAAAGCAAGACTGAAAATGAATAAAAAAAGTAAATACATAAAGTTCTTTGTGCTTCTTTCTTCATGGAAATAAAAGAGATGAGGTCTCTGCCCTCATCCCTAACAGTCACCCTCAACAATATGCAAAATACTCTTGGATTTCTTGTAATTCACTGTCTCATGTATCAGACAAGTGAGAAAGGTTGATCAAATATATGCAGCCATTCCTTATTGCATTAAGCACTCTATCAATATATCAACTCAAACTATGCGATATGCCAAATGGCATGAGGTTATACCAATGCCACTCTCACAATGTCACTGTGGTAATACAACAGCAAATGCTAATTGATAGTTTATGTTGGAGAAAAGTCCTACAAGATTTCTTTCATATCTGATAAACTTGATTAATGAGCAGTAGTGAGGATAACTAGGAGCAAATAAAATTGATGTATGGTGACCAATGACCATCACTATACAATGTGAGTTAGAAGTGGTTACAATAGTAGCTTGACAAAGCCACTAGTGAGGTACACATACATACATACATACATACATGCAGACAGATAAAAGAAGAATGATATGTAAGATGTAATAAATTTAAGTCTATATCCTGCAGTGTTCATGTCTGCATCAACAGCAAGATCATGTGGTGCTCTGAGTTTATCAATTGTGTTTTTGTAAAGTGTAATGCAACACATGAAATTTTGTTTAGCTAGTTATGATTTTAATGAATATGGTTCTTGCATGCAAGTGAAATAAGATAACTAATGCATTTAGTACATATATTCATCTCTACAGCAACTTTTGATAAGAAGAGTAGGATGTGTTTCTGAAGCCCCATTAATATCAGTGGTGAATAAGCCTTCAGCTACAAAGTGATGAGGAGGAGGGACAGTCAGTGGAAGAATGGGTAGTTGTAGGTCTGTGGATGCATGGTCCTGGGGAGTGGGGGAGGGGGTCTGGTGGGGGGACCACGGGGCGAGATGGAGGTCTGGAGGTCGTCCGGCTCATAATAAATGTCACTGGAGTCCTGTGTGAAGGTCAAGAGAAGCCATGGGTTAGTGGATCAGCAGCTCCACTCTGCACACACCAGGTCATCTCCACTAATTGGAAATACCTTAACACTCCCTAGCGCTCCCTTGACACTGCTGCGTATACATCTGAAACCTCACCATTTGTAAAACTGAAGCTTTAAAATTATCAAAAGTTTGTCATTCACACATTAGTGAAAACACATTCATACTAGAGTTAATAATTCCTAAGAATAAAACTGTACAAGAAAATTATAGTACTAACTGTAAGTACACACTGAAAATTATGATACGTCTTTGTAAAAAATAAATAAGAAAACAAACTATACCACCAAGATAATAAGAAAAAACATATATAATATCCATGGGCATCTACAAAGGTGGCATGGGGGCATTTCCCCACTGGAATCTATGGAACCTATACCCCTCCCCCCCCCAATAACTATACCACTGCCTTAGATCCTTCCCCCAGAGCAATCTCCATATCAATGGTGCCACCTGCATTTTCTGTGGACACCCATGATAATATATTTCCCACAAAATGAGCAATGCAGGTTCAAGACTGAAGGGGATATAGCATCAAAATAATATTCACCCAATAAAATGGGCTACACTACTAATACACAACTCTGCGTATTGAATCTCAGACACTAAACCTAACGTATTCTGTATAACAAAATAATAAAATGTGGTAAATTGCATGGTTAATCCACCTCTCTCATGTATTGAATTTGTATGAAGACTTTTCATATTTCAGTTTGTAAATAGCTTCTCATTTAGAAGAACTTGGGAAGAGATCCCTTTTTCACACAATGCCTCATTATTGCAAGCTGTCATCAGTATCAATACCAAACTATTTGCCTCATTGGTATTGTAATCTATGAACCCATACTATATTTTAAAGATATAACTACATACATATAATGCCACATTTGCACTGCTCCTCATACATGAGTTATGGTATGAGCTTTGTTCAGAAACCTAACCTTAGGCAAAGGTGAACAGTTCTATTCATAAGGTAATTCTAGTTCCATTGTTCTTCAAAGTGAACATCTAGTGACTATACAACTATCACAATGGTCCTTCTACTGCAGGAAACATTTTTTCAAGTCATATTCCAAAGTGGATACCAAATACATAATTTCATCAGCATCATATCTCCTCAGATCTCAATCTGGAATCCTTACAGTGGCATCGTTAGTTTTGGGATCCAGAAGTAAGAATAAGGAATCTGGCAAATGTGAAGAATTTGGAGTTTGGATGAGATATGTATTGTAGATTATGTACAAAAAACAATAGAATATTATTGTCTTGGTTCAGCTGCCAATTGCCTGATTCTTATATGACCTATAACCTACAATGAATTGCATTTCTACATCTGATGAATTGTTCTTTTTGAAGTTCACCAGGCTCTCTATACTCTTCTGGCTGTTCCTTTAACTGAAGATGCCACTGAAAGGATTCTACTTTGAGAAGCAAATAGACATCATGCCGAGTGTGCCAGTGCATTGGATAGCCATTCTGGAACATCACATCACATTCCTTACACCAATAAAAAGATCAACGGACAACATGTGCAATCACAAGAGACCTACTTTAGAGAATATTAAAATCTGAACCACTTTAGGCCCACATGTTCAGTAATCTCACACATGTAATATTGCAACAAAGCAGAGGTGAGGAAAATATACATACACCCTCCAACTATAGAAGAGGAACTGAATGATGTAAAGTAGGTTAGCAGTGCCAGGTGGTAGTCACCATTTATCTATAGGTGTTACATACTTTTTTTCAAATGCAGGTTTTGATGGTGTAGTTACTTTGAAATATCAGATTACATGTAATAATGGGAGCAAGGTAAAGAACATCTACGTTGAAGACATTTCAGGTAATACATCACTCAAAACACATTGGCTGTGGCACACACACACACTAAGAGAAATGAGGTAGCTACTGATTAGTATTCTAGAAAGATTAACTTGTGGAAAGTGACATATACAAAGCAAGTGGTGAACATCTATTGTGTACAGAAAAATAATAACATAGAAAACTATGTAATGACTAAACCATGATAACTCTTGTGTGTAGCATGTTAATTGCAGAATGTGGAAGCTTGTTAGCAAGAGTATCAACAACTCAGAATAAAGCCAAGATGAAGATGGTAAGCAAAGGTAATTAAGATGTGAAAAATTCTTAAAATAATCAATTATGTTCATGTAAAATTATGATATATGAACAAAAGAACAGATTACTTGGTTAGTGCAGTCATTCCACTACTTACTGCCTAATGTCACAAGTCAAGTCAGTGGGTTGATAGTCAAAAAGCAGATAAGACAGGTTACATAAAGATTGGGCTCCTTTGAAACACTGACAGTCACAACAAGTAAGATTATAACATATCTAATTCAGGTGACATGTTTTTAAGGTTTGATTAAATGATCAGTCCAAATGGAGGAGATTGGTCTATTAGGCTGCATCAATGGTAGAGTTTAACAGTCAAACCTTGATAAGAAGGCATCTAGTTGTCTTACATAACTGACACTTGCATAGTAGCATAGTATGGTTAATGAGAATCTTTTGTCCTGGAAGTATAGAGGCAAGCAATTATTTTGAGAGAGAGAGAGAGAGAGAGAGAGAGAGAGAGAGAGAGAGAGAGAGAGAGAGAGAGAGAGAGAGAGAGAGAGAGAGAGAGAGAGAGAGCGCGAGAGAGAGAGAGAGAGAGAGAGAGAGAGAGAGAGAGAGAGAGAGAGAGAGAGAGAGAGAGAGAGAGAATTTTATAAAAAATAGAAACATTGAGCAAATATTTGAATAAAAAATAACTGTCAAAGCCATAAACTTTATAAAGGGAGAAAGAACTGTGCTCTCGCAACAATGTTTATACATAAGTGAGTTTAGTACTGAATAACAAAGCAGTATACCTTGGAGTTACAGAAAGTTTGTCAAGTTAAAGCTCCACCAAGGGCCATGAAGGGAATCAATGTATTTTTAGAGTAATGCTGAAACCATATTTACTCAATGAAACTATCCTTCCATAGATCCCATTCACATCATCAATGAATGGGCCTACTGTGCTCATCTAAGAGAAGGAGTGCCACTGTTTACACCAAGTACTCTGATGATAACCACATTTTGTGCACACACCCCACTTCTACCCTGCGACGTGAATACTTCAGCAGCAAAGGTCTAGAAGAGAAGAGAGTTGTAGCTGCGTGCGATGCGGGAATGTTGGGCGGCTAAGGTACCCACCCCAAGGGAGACGCGGGACTTGGGGCGAGGTAAGTGATATGGCCGGTCCATTTCATTCTCGGTTCCTTCAATCCCTGTGTGAGCTACACTGCCTCCTCCCATGGGACCAAGTGTTGTTGCTCCCCCGACGTCCACTAATGGCACTGGAGTCCTTGCTCCAAGAGTCGGGGCTCGGGACACACCATCATGGGCTACAAACAAAAACAAGTCCATATTATTTGAGTACATTTTTTTAATCTTTTTACAGGAATTCTGAGACACCATGTTCCTCATGTTCTATATTCCTGCAATTTTTGGAAACTTCAAAAAGTTTTTTGTGACACAGATTTCTGGTAATTTTTATCAAGCTTTTACTTTATCAAGCCACAAACTTTTGTATCTGATGTATATACACATATGAAAAATAGTACATCAATATCTCATTCATAGACCTAACATCACCATAAACTATGATAAAGAAGAACAAAAGTAGTCATACACATGGTGTTGAGTGATGAGGGACCAAACTGTCCATAGGTTGACTGGGATCCATATGCCTTTTGTTTACTGTAGTTTAGCTGCTGCTGCTGCTGGTGGGCAAGGGAGTTGAGGTGAGCCATGGGATTAAGATGCTGCAAGCCAAACTGCTGGGGGTTCGTGGAGGTGCTGGAGCCAATGGTGCCCAGTGATGGATATCCTGATGACTGGCCAGCCATCTGCATATCAATATTCTCATTAGAATAGGTGATGAAATAGAATAGGTCTGAAGAAACAATACCAAGGATAGAATATGTATTGCCGATAAAATATGTATTAACAGAATCTCAGGAGCAAGGCAAGGGACCTCCTTGAATGACCTGTGACCTTGGGCAGCTGCTGAATGTGCTCCCTACATCATTGTTACATAAAAGCTAATAATGATGAACATCTGAACTATATAACAGGAAAAAGGAAGATTGTGACTTACCTGTCTGGTGTGTTGGTGCTGGAAGATTTGTGAGGTGCTTTGGCCAGCATTGGACTGAGCAGCGAGGGTGCCGCCTGCCTGCATCTGGTCAGGAGGCTGTAGAAGGCCACAAGGAAACAGTTCTCATGTGAGTAGGTTTTAAATTATTCTAGTATGGCATGAGAACATACTATTGATGTTTCTACATTATCAGATACATATCATTCATACACCTATGTGCCACATGAAAGTGGTTGTTGTTAAAAATGACCACTCATATTCAGTCTGAATACCAAGACAAATAAGATTTTATTTTAGTAAATAACTACCAGTACCTGACAAGGATGAAATTTGATGATGATAATGATTTTCATGATGACACAAGAAGTCTGATGATCTTGTGATTTTCCATTTTACCCCTTCAGGTTTCCTAATTCATCAATGACTTAATTATTCCCACGTTATATTTCACAAACACCTGATCAATGTGAACAGCACCAGAAAAAAGTGCAAAATAAATCATGTACAGTATAATGAAAATACAGCAATATGAGATGCCTTCATCAACTAATGACTAAGTACTACATACTAAATGTTAAATGGTCAAAGACAAAATTGGCCATCACAACTGTGAGTGTGGTTTTACCAGATAGCATGACATTAAAAAGTACCATGCAACATAGAAAGATTGCATATGCACATGGCAAATTTATACATATAAAACAAGAATTCCTATAAATCATGCTATGTTATATACATATATACACATTAAACTTTAATAAATGGAGAGAGCACTATATTTTTGTGGTATGTGAAAATTGGAAATGCCTTACTGTAAGACATGTGTATGTGTATGTGTGTGTATTCGCCAAGTCCCGGTCACAAGCAGATCCACAACCCTCTTGGTGCAACCTCAAGAGCTCATTATTACTGATCCTCAGGTAAGATTGTGACCTTACACACCACACATCCCATCCCTATGGTCAGGAGAGACAGTGATTGGCCTACTTCTCAGGTGACCACCCCCAGTAGTGTTTGAACCCCCAGTAGTGTTTGAACCTATGAGCAGCCAGTGTCCTGTCTCCATATCTCCATATATCCAACATTTCCTTGAATTTATGTATATTGGTTGGTGTGTGTGTGTGTGTGTGTGTGTGTGTGTGTGTGTGTGTGTGTGTGTGTGTGTGTGTGTGTGTGTGTGTGTAGCCTTATTAAAAGAGATTGAAAATGGTCTACGGCTCTTTATGAACAATCATAAACATATGGATAAGAATAAACTGAATAAAATAAAACTATATGAACAAATATGACTGCAGTCTAATTCACTGACAATAAATTTTGCCTCAAGAATTGTTCCCCAGCCAACAAGTCTATAGTCATTGTCAATCAGTATAAATAATTCAAGTCAAATTACACAGTGCATATACATGCGTACATCTTCTAGTTACTATGAAGAATAAAGAAGAAAGTGATAAAAAGGAATGTATTTAACGTATGTAATGTATTCCTACACTACTGATTCACTTACCAACACAAACAAGCAGATGTTTGGAAGTGTTTGGAACAAAACAAATTCATGCCTTGTCATTATGTATAAATATTGCAAAATTACACTAGATAACTACATCTTTCTTCAGTGTCAATATATATTGAAGGAAAAGACATAAATGAAGAAATTTGGCTACCGAGTACAGTTACTTTCAGTGCTGTACTACATAAAGAAGTTGATTGTGAAATACAGTAGTAAGTAGAGTTGCATGCATTCAAAAGTTTCTTCATGATAGCAAACAGAATTCTAATGTGAACATGCTATGTTGTGCATTATGATTCGATATGGGTATGGGTTTTGTTGCCAGAGTGAGTTAGGGTGTATGGAAAGGTGCAGAGGTGAGGCATTGAACTATGAATATTTTAGATGAAAACATACAACAGCAAGAGACAAGAACACTAACAACAGAAAGCTGGGCGTGGAGTGCCATCAGCTGCTGCAGAGTGAGGGTGGTGGGCTGTTGGTTTTTGCTCCGCTTCCCATGTTGGGTTCGGGTGGTGCGGGCTCGGCCAAACACCTTCTGGAGACGCCCCACCAGCCCATTCCCGCCCACAGCCCCCAGAGTGGAATTTGAGAGAGCGCGGGTGACACGGTTGAGGGCAGAGAATGGGCGGGAGTGAAGGTGGGATGCGGTGAGGTAATCACTACTGGAGGCAGTGTAGAGGCTAGGTCCACCCTCACCACCCATACGCCCATCCTGTTGTTGCAGGATAGACACCTCACTACTCAAAGCAGCCACACCACCACAATGTAGAGTTAAGAGAAAATATATCTAAGACAACCTCTTTTTTTTCTCGTCAAGATTAAGCTTTAAGTTTTGATAGTCTAAGTGAAGAATACAAGTCATGTAAAGATTATAAGTCATACTCCTTCATGTCATATGTCACTTGCTACTTACCTACTGGTTTCTACAATAATGCTATTAAAAAAGAAACCTGAAAAAGATACTGTAATTATCTATAGAATTATCATCTGCTTTACATGAAATTCAGATCATGTTTGCTAACTGGAAATGTATCCTCCATGTAAATCAAGAACTATCCATCATAAATCATAAATCTAGACACAATATATGTAGTTCTATTTCATTAAAATCACAGAGAACGCACCACATAGCTTCATCCTGGTCTTTGTACTGAGCCACAACAAAGCTTTACTTAAACTAATAAACAAAATAAATAAACAAGAATAAAAAAATGAATGAATGAATAAACAAATAAATGAATATATAAATAAACAAGAATATGAATGAATATAAATATATATATATATATATATATATATATATATATATATATATTTTTTTTTTTTTTTTTTTTTTTTTTTTTTAATAAAATAGACACAGAAATTTTAATATACATACAAACATTAACATTTTTTCATTGTTATACAACAAAATTTTGTAACTTCACAACCACACATTTTTCTCCTTACTCTTTTAATCAAATACACTGAAGAGCTGACAAACTATGCTACTACATATAACTCTTAGACAAATCAGGGAAACAGACTCACAGTGTAGATGTTGTGATTAGAAAGTGTATCTGCCAACTGAGCCCAGCGCATCCTGTCCTCCAGGGTGACGCCATACTGCCCACCCATCGTGCCACCACCTTTATGCTGCACATTGACAGTGAAGCCACCCAGCCCTGCCCCTGCCGCCGCCACACCTCGGGCCAGGACCTCAGTCTTGCGATCCTGTGCCTTCCAACGTCGACTGAGATTGTGAGGAAAGAAACAGGGAATGTATTACAATGGAGCTTTACAAAGAAGAATATCACTCTTTTTTCTTAGTGCTGAGATTTCTTTAAGAAAAGAAAAGAAATCTGAAAAAATATTTGATGACAAAATGATTCAGTAAAACTTATAAACACTACACCACTTAAAGCTGAAAGAAATTTAGCATGCAACAAATATTTACCAACATACTATGATGAAAAGACATAAAAGTCAACAGTTTTTCTATAGCAGCATGCACAAAAGAGCAATAAGAGAAATGAAGAGAACTTTTCTTCTTGAACATAAATATACTGTATTCACCTCCACATGCAGAGGAATATGAGGGTGAGGATGATGATGAGGATGGCAGCCACTGATGCTCCCACTGCCACTCCAAGCACCTCTCCATCTATCTCACACTGGTTGCCGTAGTAGGAACCTCGACACCTGAAGACACACACATAATTAATATTTCTTAGGAAAAAACACTAACATTATTTTAGGAAAAGATGTAAATAATATATGCATGAGGTAAAGAAAAATCCAGATGTATTGGATCTAGAAGAATCTTTAACTTTGTCTAAAAAGTAAAAGAACACTTCAAAAGAAAATTATATGAGCCAAAGTAGAAGTTATATTTGACAAGATAAACTGCCTACATGAGAATAACATGCTATAATGGTGGCTGTCTATTGGGAATAATTAAATGATTGGTAACAGGGGGCAAAGCACTCACTGGCACACTTTTTTGCCATCCTTTATGGAACACTCTCCTCGCTTGTTGCAGTAATCAGTGGAACAGGATTCACAGCGACGTCCCACCAGTTCAGGATCATCAGTAAACCTGCAGAGAGAACACAAACTGGTATAACACCAGCAACAAACTCTCAAGTCACACCAGCACCATATATTCAGAAGTGTATGGTGATGGTGAGATCTAAAGATCATACCATCACCATACACTACTGAAATCACACCAGTGTAATACAATCCCTAAGGCCACACCAACACCTTACACTCTGGAATTTACAGGTGAGAACAGTGTACATATGATGCATGCATACTATGATACCACACATCATAATAACCTGCAACCATCACATGATATGCATACCATTGCAATCCCTATATCACACACCAAACATCCATCATGCAACATGATTCACATGATACACCACACAAGCCTCACACAACGTGACACAACTTTTAAACTCAATCAAGTAAGTTTCAAGTTGAGTTCTGATATTTTACTATGATGGGAAGCCTTTCCTTGAGTTACCTGTCAGTGTATCCAGGTAGACAGCGGCAGGTGAAAGTTCCAAACTTGTTGATACAGGTGGCTGAGGAGTGGCAATCATGCAAGGTGGCCTCATTACATTCATTTATGTCTGAGAAAGAAGGGGAAAGAAATGATTATCAGATCTGGTTCTTAAACCTTGAAGTTTATTGGCTTTACCTCTATCACTGCTTAAATTTAGCAAATACATGAAAAAAAATATCACAGCATAAAAAGCAAAGCAGTCTCCAGCTATCGCAAAACTGGAGTGGTAGTACGCCAATATTATCTGAGACAGAACGATTGACTAATATTATGTGACTTGCAGACAATCGCATAGTAAGAGAGAGAGAGAGAGAGAGAGAGAGAGAGAGAGAGAGAGAGAGAGAGAGAGAGAGAGAGAGAGAGAGAGAATCACACATACCTGAGACGTCAGGAATAGGGTTGAGGGTGCCATCCACTCCGAGGTGAGAGTCTCCAATATTGTTGGCGTGGCTCTGAATGACTTGAATCATCTGGCGTTGGAGGGCCTGAAGCACAGCTCTGGTCCTGGTGGCTGGCTGATCCTCTAGATTCACTGTTGCATTAACAATGACTTTGCCCCCCAGCGAGTAAAAACTGTTGACAGCATTGTTCAGGTATGCCGTGCCCAGCCGAGTCTTGGACATGGCCTTGGAGAGCTGAAGTGGATAGTACAAGAAATAATGAGCACCGTGACACATGACAGACGGCATGGTCAATGTGTGTGCGCAGTACTAAGAGAGGTTTAGAAATAAAACTGTATGTCATGCAAGTTCTTCTAATATGCAAAATGGTTATATAAGAGAACACCTAGCTAGTCATAACTCACCGCGAGATGCGCCTCCCATTGAAGCAGGCGGTACTCGTCAGAGGCTGGATTGGCGTAATTACCAGTCCACATAATGCGCTGAGGCCCAATGCGATCTACTTTGAGGGACACTTGCAGGGACACCTTTCCTGTACACAGTCACACCAATATATAAGTGCGGTATAAGAATTTATCAAGCATACTGAACATTTTTGGCTTATTATCTCATCAACTGATTAGCAAGCATCAAATCCTTCACAAAGACAAATTAGATATCAAACCAGGGATTAAAAATACAAAAAAATCTCAAACTGCATAATACGCATAGAATAAAAGTATGTTCTTCCTTCTTTTTACTGAATTCATTGAAATCATTATGCAATTAAAAGAAAAGAGGAAAAAGTGACGACCCATATGTGCACAACCGCATTTCCGGGACAAGAGAAATTGCGCTGATCCATATTCCTTTAGTTAACCGTTTGAATACTGAAAGGAAGATGAGCTTGAACATTCAGAGGAAAGAAAATAATATGTCTAGGAGGAATGATAAGAGAAAAAAAAAAAAAATAGTCAGATATATATGTGTACGTAAATCAAAGTAATCAATAGGAGAGCGCATGAGCAAGAGGCCAGAGGGTAAGAAGAGATAGGAAGTGCAGGAAACAGTGCACAACGAGGCAAAAACACCAGAGATTACAGAAATTTAAGAGACAGGTATGAAGAGGAGGACAGAGAAGGAGACGCTTGAGGAATCGTGGTAGTTAAAACAGATTCTGGATGACTTCTGTTACCTGTGCCACACACTACTCCTTGATTTGAAATGACACGTTTCTTTATGGATGCTTGTATGGTTACAATGACATTAACAAGATTGCTACATTTTTAACACGGTAAATACCCTTGAGAATCTGGCTCATCGAGAGAGAGAGAGAGAGAGAGAGAGAGAGAGAGAGAGAGAGAGAGAGAGAGAGAGAGAGTGCGATGTTCTGGTCTTACTTTTGCAAGGAGTCCGGGGTCTGCGCCGTGCCGTGCCAGGCTTACAGTAACAGCTGGACACTTCCTCCTCCGTGCGACACACTTCCCCTAGATTCTCCTGGCATGTGGAGTCATCCCCGACGATACACGTGTCGATCCTTGAAAAGTGGGATAGGAGAAAAAAATACATTATGATTCCCCCAAAATGAGTGAATTGACAGCACATACGCAGGCACTCATTTGTAGAAGAAAAAACAGGAAGGAAGAACGGAAGGATTGACGGAAGAAAAAAATGAAGGAAGGAACAAAGGAAAGAAAGAAGTAAAGATAATAAGCAAGAAAAGAAAGAAGATAAATAACGAAGAAAAGTAGAAAAAAGAAGCAAGAAAGGGAAAAAAAAAAAGAGGCAATAGAACACAAAAGATAGAAAGAAACAAAAGGAAACCACTACACTTATTATGCTTCTAATAATACGAATCAGTAAAACGAAGGCTGAAGAGAGTTAATCAGTAAGGAAGGTCCAGCCAGCCGCACAGACAAACAAACGCATCTCCACTCACCTAATAGAGGGTTGGGTGGGTCTCCTAGTGAAATATTTCCTCGGAGGCGGAGTAGCGGGTGTGGGCTGAGGGCGAGGTGGTGATGGTGGTGGTGCAGGTCGTAGAGGGGTAGGGCGGGATGGAGGGGCGGGATAAGACTCAGGTAAGACTTCTTCTGGAATCACCACACCCACTCCCAATCCGACAGTTTGCTGCTGTGGTTGTTGTTGCTGCTTGGGAAAGTGAGAGAGAGCGTAGTAGGGTATTCATTTACGAGTATTCTATAGTGTCATACGACTTCTCAGTAACTTCTAATGCCTGGCGCTATTCTTCTGCATTGATTTAGCTTATTCTCTCTCTCTCTCTCTCTCTCTCTCTCTCTCTCTCTCTCTCTCTCTCTCTCTCTCTCTCTCTCTCTCTCACCTGAAGCTGAGTGGCGGCCGGGAACAGATCGAAGTACGTCTTTCTGCCGTCGATGGACACAAAATTGTCGGGTCCTGCGTCTGGATTGACGAGAAGCCCTTCTGCTGAGGATGGGGAGGAAGAAGTGGACGAGTTAATCCCAAGTTACACGATGCATTGAGGGAAAAAAGCAAAATGTAGTGATAATCGTCGGGATGATGGAGTAATACGAGGCTAATGGAAACCCTACATGTTACAAAAATACAGATACATGGTCTTCGCCAGCTAGTTCAACAGAAATCTGCATGTCTCACTTATCCTTCCCTTTTGATAGCTAAGCATATTCAGAGACCAAGCTAACTCTTCCAAGACAGTGCTGTGGGGGGGGGGGGGGAAATGTGGCGGGCACGCTTCAAGTTTGTGGTGAAATCTAAATCTGTGTAGCGCGGTGAACATGTCTGACGCTTCCTGTTGCAAATCTCACTGCTCTGCCTCACACTGTAATTTTGGTCACGTACTACAGCCGACAAATATATACTTCCATACTAAAGGAGGAAGTCTTCTCGTCTTGTTAGGCATTCTCAAATATTCAAGAGCCTCGACCTGATTGTTCTTTAGGTAGGCTTTAGTCGATGTTATTGGGATGTTCAAGAATGTTCTCCTCGTTTTAGTAATACAATCCATGCACTACCTATGAAATAAAAGATACACTCATGGACACTCGATGACCTTTCAAAATAATCCTAGCGAAAGCACAAAACATTTCCTGAATCCGGTTTCTTTTGTGAAATCGGATATTAGAATAACACCTCGACACTTTCACAATACATAGCTGATAACGGTAACAATGACAACAATAAACTTTGATGCATGACCATTCAAAGACAATAAAAAAAAAAGAAAGAGAGAGATTTCAAGACTTCCCTTCCAAATCTGGAGAACGCTTTTGGCTTTACTGTTTAGGAATTGACACCTTACAAAATAAACCTAGATATCTTTTATTTTTCTGCTTGATTGTTATCCGTGGCCTGAATACCTCTCAGAAAACACAAATCAAAAATAAAAAAGCAAGAAAAAACACAGACACACACACACACACACACACACACACACACACACACACACACACACACACACACGCACACACGCACACAAGACCACCACAAAGACTAAATTACTACACAACCATGTCATGAGAAAGAAAATAAAGACAACACACAGTTTACTGCTACTGGAAAATCAGTCTCGTAAAAACAGACAAATAAAAAAATAGAAAAAAATAGCAAAAATAACACGGTACCAGCCTCTAACAGTGAAATCTAGCTCGGGAAATCTCTGTCGGCCAGAACAACGCAGAGTTGCCAGCCCGTGAGTTGATCCCTGGGCCGTGAGAGCATCAGCAGGAGAAGCAGCAGCAATAGCAGCAGCAGGGAACAGTGGCGGGAGGAGAGCGTGGTGTGGAGAGAAAGTGGGAAAGAGGAAAAATGAAGAGAACACGCAAAAGAGAACATTGCTGATAGGATTAAAGAGACACGAAGAGGGGGGGGGGGGAAAGGAGGAGACCGTAATGAAGAATGGAAGAAAGGAAGGAGGTGTGAAGGAGAGAAGGAGGAAATAGTTGTAAAAGAGAAAGTGAGGAAAAGAGTTATGAAGAGAAAGAGATTGTGAAACTGCATAGGCCATAGAGGATACGAGAGAGAGAGAAAGGAGGGGGGGGGGAGGTAAAGGAACGGGAAAAGATAAAGAAACGAGGAAAAAATAAGTTTCAAATCATGTCAGCTGGAAAGGAGGAGACGGGAAGGAGGGGTTGGGGTTGCATATCGCGAAGAGAAAGTGTATATACAAGGAGAGAGAGAGAGAGAGAGAGAGAGAGAGAGAGAGAGAGAGAGAGAGAGAGAGAGAGAGAGAGAGAGAGAGAGAGAGAGAGAGAGAGAAAAATAAC
>CM035181.1:29342634-29356430 GCA_020233015.1 Callinectes sapidus | reverse complement strand
GAGAGAGAGAGAGAGAGAGAGAGAGGTAAGGTTGATGGGTGGGGGGGGGAGGAAGGGGTGTTGGCGCCACCTGCTAACGCCCGGGGAAAGTGGAGCACAACCACCATCACAACCTGCTGGTGGTGGTGGTGGTGGTGGAGGGAGGTGGGAGGAAGGTGCCTCGCTTGACTGGGAGGAAGTGTTCTCGTACTGGGTGTGGCGATTACTGTATGCATAGATATAGATATTGAACAATATTTACCTATCTTTTTATTTCATTCCTTTTATCATAAGATCTCTATCCAGGATATACAAATGATAGAAAAAAATAAGAAAGAAAAAACCCATGGGTGTGGTACTCCCTAAATCAGAGGCTTTCAAACTTTATTGTTTAGTGACGCACTGATGATATATCTTCGACTTCGACTCTACAATCACGTGTATAAGTGTATTATCTGCTCTGGAAAATTTGGCGACGCACTTGAGATAGAATCGCGACGCACTTCTGAGCCGCGGCGAACAGTTTGAGAACCGCTGCCCTAAAGATAGTTAATACTAAGTGATGAAACAAAATGAAAAAATTCTTGAAACTGTGTGATGATGCTGTGTGGGAGAGAGAACTGAACGTCTATCAATCGAAAATAAAACCGTTGTATGGACTAATGCATTTTACTTTATAGAAAGATTATCGTCCTGGGCGAGGCAAGCATTGTGTGCACTTACATATAGAGGCTCTTGTATTGTACTGTACAACTGGCATTGGAGTCAAAAGATCAATATACACATACAATACATAATAGAAAAAATTTAGTGTTGTACCACCCCGCTTTCCTTCTCTTTATCCTCATGCACACTCTATTCAATTTTCTTTTCTCACATAATAAAACAGAGATATTAACAAGGTAGTCTTATACGACAGTAAAATATTCAACTAAACTCAGATTCAAGTCTTTAAAGTCAACTGTATCATGAAGATCAAAGTCAATATCATCAGTTTGAACATCATTTCTCCCTATAGACTCTTTAGCAACCGTACGGCATTGACCCAGCTGGTGTGTCAATATGTATAACGAGTACAACATTAGCGGCTCCTCACATCACCCTCCTCCCTTCACCAGCACGTGCAAGCCTCTACACATTGTTCCGCTCTCTTCCCGCCAAAACAAAAGAGGCACCTCTCCTTCTGACATATGTGCGGGCCCAGCTCTTCACTTCCGCTTCCTCATGCAACGTGCCCGCATGCGTGGCGTGGTGTGGACGTTTTCGTGGCTTCGTGCCCACAAAGGTTGTAGCTTCTCATCCACTATGCACCTTGGTAGTTCATTCCCATAGTTCACTTCCCCATTTCCATAATCTCGTATGCACCACCATAACTGTAATCTATCATTGTCTGTCTATTTGTTCATGTATTTATGTATCATTATTTTTACATTCTCATATATATGCAGGCATTGTATAAGGAAGATGGTCTCTGTCGATTACTACGCTACATAATAATTTGTTCTCTGCAAGTAGGTATTCACGTCAGCCCAAGAGACTCCAGCTCTGTTACTATTCATCAACGATGATCTCGAGTCTAGAGTTCGCCATTCCTTTCCTTCTTGGAATGGTTATTTTGATATTTTACCACGTTTAAAGACGTATTTGAGAATTTCCCGTTTTGTCCCCTGTGTTTTCGCCGTATGATAATTGTAGTATACTCATATATAAACGTTTTTGTTTGTTTGAAACGGTTTTCTGTCTCTCTGACTCTCTCTCTCTCTCTCTCTCTCTCTCTCTCTCTCTCTGTGTGTGTGTGTGTGTGTGTGTGTGTGTGTGTGTGTGTGTGTGTGTGTGTGTGTGTGTGTGTGATTCACACTCACCTGCGGGCAAAGCCTGGGGCTGAGGTGGGCCGTAGGGTGGGCGATAAGCATTAGGTGAGCTGCCGTATCCATGGTGGGCAGACACAGTAACATCGAAGACGTCTCCAGCGGCAGGCATGACGTGGGGCACACCGGTTCCCGTGATGACCTGGCCAGGCCGGTACTGGTGGTCATCGATCACCATGCCTGGCCGGGGAGCAAAAGTACCTATGGGGGGCGGCTGAGGTCTGGTGGGGGACCGAAGTGGAGGTGTGGCCTGTGGTGGAGGGCCGGGACCAGCGTCAGCAGTAGTGACGCTGGTGGTGGAGATGGCGGAAGAAGGCGAGGAAGCCTGCGTGGAGGTAGTGGGAGAAGGCAACGAGGTATCGGTAAAGGAGGCAACGGTGGTGACGGAGGACTCCAGCATGGAGGGCTCCAGTATGGTGGGGGCGGGAGAGGGCTTGCGTGGTGGGGAGGCTTCCTGGGGATTGCTTGTACTACCTGATGCTTGAGAGGTCGTGAGTGTATCTGATGCTGGTGTTGGAGGACTATCCGCAGTGCTGCCTTGAGGGCTAACGGCCTCCGTCACCTCAGTGCCAGACCCCTCACTGGAATCAGCAGGTGTGGGGCGGGAGGAAGGAGTGGTGGAGGGAGATGAGGCTGTTGTGGATTCCGATGTCGTAGTTGTGGATGAAGGTGTGGAAGATGGTGAAGTGAGGGATGTGGTTGTTGGCGGTGGTGATGTGCGGGATGGCGAGAGTGGTGAAGATGTGGATGATTCTGAGAACTGTGAAGTCAAAGTGGACAAAGATGAGGTAGATGCGACTGTGAGCTGAGAAGTGGATGAGGGTAGAGGAGTGGATGTGGTGGAAGACACAGTAGCAGTAGGAGTTTCCTCAGGACCACTGCTAACTGGGGAGGTGGTGACGACCTCTGGGGGGAGGTCAGAGATTGGGGCGGGGGGCACAAGGTCCACGGGGAGCGGGATGCCGGTTGCGAACGGCTTGGGCACCACAGGGGACGCCCGGGTAGCCAGAGAGGGTGGGAGGGGTGCCAGGAAGGGGGGCCGTGTATTGGCCATGAAGTTAGGGCGCCCTGGGTGTGTGGCGGACGGAGGTGTGACGGGCGGCCTGATAGGTAGTCGTGTGGGCAGAACGGAAGACAATACTTCGAAGGGGAGATGAGTAAATCTGGGCGGGCCGCGGTTATTGATGCGCGTGCTGGTGTATACCCCGCCCCCGAAGGTGGTGAGGCGTGTGTTGGGGTCCTCAGCGGCCGTCACCTTGACGTTGCCGCCAAGCAGATCCACGATGCCCTGGATGATGTCGTCGATGCCAGGACTGGAGTCGCTTCTTCGATGCTCCACCGGTCGCCGCGACGCCACCGACATGAACGTGGTGAGCGTGGGAGCAGCAGAGAGGAAGCCTCGAGGCTGCTCGGTGGCGTCCACTTCATTGTAGTGTGCAGGTGAAGCCTCGAAATCAGCAGACACAGTGCGGGGCAAGCGGCGGCTGGTTTGCAGAGAGAGAGGAACTGTGTTCACTATAGTTTCTACCACTACTACATTTTCTTCGTTCTCCTCCTCTTCTTCCTTATCACTGGTGGGGTTTGTTACCTGCACCCTCTCCAACTCGTCCGGCAGAGGCTGAGTGAAGACAGTTGTGGGATCTTCTATGCTTTGCGTGGAAGTCACCTCCTCCTCCTCCTCGCCGTGTGTTACGGCGATGGTGGACGGGGCGGTGATGGCCTCGTCATTTTCTTCAGTGGTGGGAGGCGGCGAGGCTTCTCCATCCATTAGCCACGTCGTTCCTGCATCGCTGCTCTCCGCCTCAGAGGTAAGCACATCATCTGCTGAGTCGTCTAGCCCCTCTAACCTCTTTTCGCTGTCCTCCGCCGCTGTTTGGTGATGTTTCAAAGTTGCTGTCCTGCTGTTTGGCTCTCGGGGCGCCACCAGTGACGGCGTTGGAGACTCTGTGAAGAGAGAGAGAGATAGCCAAATAAATACATATTGCCAGATAAAACACACACACACACACACACACACACACACACACACACACAGGCACGCACGCACTCACGTATAAATCAGGGTGACATGTAAAACGTGGGTGACCGGTAAAGGTAACAGTGCTGCTTTCTGGTTTGGTGCGGGCGGCGGGAACAGTGATAGAATGATAAGTTTCTGTCGAACACGCGAGTGAGAAAATTAATTTGAGTGAATGTAAAAAAATTTCACCATGATGCTGATACACGGAAAGTCCTGGGAACCTGTGCACTGCTTCGCCGCACCACTACCGCATGACATCCACCGGCTCCTCCCAATGCAGGCTGGCGCTAAGATGCACTTTTACCGGGGCTGAGTTCTAGAGTCATAAAGTTCTCATGTATTGATCATAGTTCTTGGGGACAGCGCGGTATACAACTACAACTACTTGGCAGCCATCTGATAATGACGACATCCACAACATCACAATGGTAATAAAGACAACATCATAATGGTAATAAAGGTCAGTCTATCAATCGCAGCTTCCTACACATGAGCTTCAGTGTGGTGCGCCTCAACTAACACCATAGCTCCAGCCGGTGCAGGTGAGTGGATGTTGCGCCAGTTTCCTGATGACCCAGCAGCTACTTCCTTCCAGACCGGTTCCAATAGGTATGTGCGGAAAGAGACCGGGAAGAGACCGTCCTCCTGCACCACACCTTCACTGACCTAGCGAAAAGACCTCCAATGAAATGCCCTCAAGTTGGCACCGCAATAATGCAGTTTGTTTTGTAAAGTTGTGGTGGCAAAATAGTGGGCACTCTCAACTTACGTAACTACCACATAATGCACAGTTTTCTTTTATTTTTCATTTTTTGGCCATCACCCTAACTTGCAGTATAGGTGAACACGTTTAAGGAGGTGGAGTGCTTTAATCCGATGGTCGAGACTCGTGAGGGATCGTAATCAGTCTCCTTAAATGAGTGCTAAAATGAAGGAACGTTTACTTTTCATATTTACCAGGTGTCTATCTATCTATATCTGATCGAGGCGCTGTATTCTTAAAGATTTCTATGCCTTATATCAACTAATTTCAACCCAATCTAAGTATCGTTTGTTACTTGTATTTTGTACACTCCACGAGAGAACATCCATTCATCATAAACTACCCTCGAAAAAAGAAAAAAAAAAACATTCATATTCCCTTCATCACTCCCCACAGAACGAAATAGATAAATAAATAAAGATAAACCACCAGAGTTACAGCAATGGCAGTGAAGGGGAGACCACATGAACACCACGGCCAATGCCAAGGCGATCCAGTGGCCAGCTAGTTGCCTCTCCCCCTCCCCCCCTCCCGCCCTGCGTCTCCTGCCTGAGGGAGCTGCAAGGAGTAGGTCAGCCCGTCTTGACAGCGTTTAGAGGGTTTCAATCTTCATCTCCATCATGTTTGCGTTTAAAGTAAGAGGAGGAGGATAAGGAGAAGGAGAAGATGGTGGTTGGGGATGGTAGTGCGATTAGATTAGAGGAAGAAAGTTTGAAAAAGCAAAATAGTATATTAAGAAAAAGAAGGAAAAATAAGAGAAAAATAAGCGATATAAGGCGATAAAAGTTACAGGAAAATGAAAATATCCAGAAGAACACAAATAAGAATAACAAAAGGGGAGAGAGTATGTGGAGAGAAGACAAAGAAAGTATACGTACAGTTGAAAGCTGGAAAAAGTGGAAAAAGAGAAGGAAAACAATAAAAAGAAAGCATGAACAGGAATTTATATGAAAGAAACCCACAATAACAGTAAGAAGATATGAAGTAGGGGGAGAAGAAGAAGATAATGGCTTAGAAGACGAAGAAAGTACAGCGTAAAAGCACGAAAAAATGGAGGAAGCGGAGGAGGAAAAGCAATAAAAACGCATGAACAGGAAAGAATAAAAAAAAAAAAATAACAGTAAGAGGATATGAAGAAGAAAGAGAAGAGGAGGGAGATGATTAAAGTAAAAACAAGAAAAGTGATGGAAGTAAAGAAGGGGAAACAGTAAAAAAAAAAGAAAACATGAACAGAAATTAATAATAAAAAGAACATCAATAACAATAAAAGTAGACGAAGATAGAAGAGAAGAACGTGGTGGTGGAACATAGAAGTATAGTGTAAGCAGCAGGCGGACCAACAAACAGGCGCTCTGAGGTCACCCTTAATCATTGCTCAGTGTTTCCCAGCCTCGACAAACAACCCTTACAAGAATAACAGTTCGTGACTCGGCTTGAACCTCCCAGATACCCAATGCTTTCCCTCATTATGATGTGGTATAGGCGGTGGCGGCGGTGGTGATGGTGGTGGTGGTAGTAATGGTTATAATAGTAATAGCCGTTGATGTAATTCTCGTCCGGTGTTTTCATTGGTGTCATAAGTAGTGGAGATGTTAGTTTTAGAGTAATTATTGTTTATTTAACCCCCCTTCACTACGGGGACGCATTTTTATATTTCATTCTTTTTATTTGTCGATTTTATACAGCTTCGGAATCTCATGTGAGGATTAAAATAGTACGGACTCTGGCCAGTAATCTTCTGACCTCCATAGACCGTAATGTCAATAAAAACGTCAATTTACACTAAAAAAACCCGCGGTAAAAATGTTTCCCAGTACTGAGGGGGTTAAGGTTGAATAATACACAGATAAATGAAATCAAAGAAATGAGAGAGGTAGCAGCACTCCTCACACACGCCCTTCGTGGAGCAGCGCCCCCAGGCAACCAGATCCATTAAACCTACCAAGTTTTTATTCCCTTCCTTTTGTGTGCCCTGACTTACGAACAATAACAGAGAGAGAGAGAGAGAGAGAGAGAGAGAGAGAGAGAGAGAGAGAGAGAGAGAGAGAGAGAGAGAGAGAGAGAGAGCACTCCATTAAATAACCGAGATATAATAACGAACAACCTTTCCTTTCTTATAACTACTGAAAGCAATAAACAAATAACTATAATCTTCTCTTTTTAATTTTTTTGAGAGAGTAATAACGAGTAACTTTCCCTTTGCTCATGTCTTCAAAGTAAGTGTGAAATAACCTTCCCTTTTATCTTAAGTATTGACAGTAAGTTACGGACAGCCTCCCACATCTAACAAGCCTTGAAGGTAACTAATGCCTGTCCATTTTTTGTATACTGAAAATAAGTGATGTCATTTCCTTACTCATTAGTTTTGAGAGTAACGAACAACCTACTGAAGCCCATTATAAAGTAAAGGAGTTATTTTGCTGGCCATGAAAAAAAGTGCCACTGACATCCATTCATGAAGAGAATAAGTAAATGAGTTTAGATCTATGGAAAATCTATTAGTAGAGTGTGCTGAGCCGCGGCCACAGCACTCAGGCCCCGGTAGTGGTGATGGAGGAGAAGCTTAGGGCTCTTAGCATCCAGACCGCCGGAAACTTGGTTCAAAGGTTACTCTTGCTGCCATCTCCATTGAGGATCACGACTCCTCATCCTCTCAAGATATCGGAGTAAAGTTATCACCAACACTGATTCTCCTCACTGATTCATGCCGTTAGCCAGGGTGTGGTGTAGCGTAACTCAGGGTTTTGCAAGGGTGTTCGGTGTTGCTAATGTTAAGGTGTAGTGAGGGTGTAATAGGCGAAGTGGTGTGTGTGGTGACGGGGGATGTTCACCTCGGGAAGCTGTCTGAGTTACCCATGACCTCATCCCGAGGCTGCTAAAGGTCGCGGGCACGACTCAGGTTCACTGCCTCGGCTAGAGTGGGTCATGGGTTCCGAGGAGTGGGACGTGGAGGCTGCTTGACGGGTTCCAACCAGTGCCCATTACCCAACCCTCATGCCCCGTAGCTCGTGTGTGTGTGTGTGTGTGTGTGTAGTGATCTGAACTCTATTCTTGTATAGATGGAATGATTAGTGCCTCACAATGGCCCCATGATATCAATTCTCAACTCAATTTAAAAATTACCCAGTATTTCTGACATCAATCATATTTCTTTTAACAGGCGGGAGTGAAAAATTTTCAAGCGTGTTTTCATAATATAGTGATAATTTCTGAAGGATTCTGTATCATGACTGGACACACAACCTCAGTACTCATATGTGTCGTCTTTGAACACATGCAAGAACCTAAAGCCAGTCACGGCAAAGGCACTGTACTCGAAATGAAGTCCTGATTTCAAAGCTTATGGGTTAGGTAGCACAGAGCGGGGCTGAGCACATGGCTGCCGTGGTGGGCCGCCTTCGTGACAGCCTCCAATGTTGTGGTAAGTCCTCGGCGCCGGAAGACTGCACCGTGCTATTAGACGAGGCCACGCAGAAAACAGTCTGGAAATTACTGTGTACAGCGCGTTGCCTGTCATCCCGCTGGAGAAATGAGCGCCTCTTATCGTGGAAAGGGATCTCGTGTTGGCTTCCCTCACCATCATTATCGTGATTATTTGATATCTGATCAGGTTTTTCGTCACCAGGTTTTCGAATGCAGTGCGGTAGAGTTCATTAATTAAGAGAGTATTATATATACATATGGTATATATACATATACGTATATGTACATGTATAATTAATCAAGGCGGGTGGGGCATTCATTAACTGATTACCATTGAAAAATAATGTTGTTTTTCCTATCCCTGTTACTAATATTACTACTGCCAACATCACTACCACCACCACCACCACCTTTACTATCACCACCACCACCACCACCACCTGTCGGATGGATGGACACCCCAGTTCCACGACAGGAAATGGAACACTGAGGCAAGTAGAGAGGGGGAGAGGGAGAGGGAAAGGCGAGAGGGGAGAAGGAAGGGGTGAAAGGGATGGGACTTGTGGTTATGAAGGAGGAGGAGGAGGAGGAGGAGGAGGAGGAGGAGGAGGAGGAGGAGGAAATGGATGAGTGACTGAGGAGAAGGGAAGACGGATGTAATGTTGAGAGAGAGAGAGAGAGAGAGAGAGAGAGAGAGAGAGAGAGAGAGAGAGAGAGAGAGAGAGAGGCAAAGGATGAAGGAAGGACGGGAAGTGATTTGAGGAGGAATTTAGGGGGGAGAGGGGAAGGGGGGCGGGTTCCCTTGAAATTCTTTATCGTCAAGGCTAAGGACATTGATATTACGAAAAGAAAAAAAATAAATAAGAAAAAAATATATAAACAGATACATAAATCATTCAAAATACCTCAAAAATGCCGTCTATTCTGCTATTCTGTCTCATCCATTGGTAAAGTTGGGAACTATACCCATGCAAACAGTCAAATGAGAACCTTAAGAGCTGTTACTGTTTGCCCTTCCTTGTATTCCTTTGAGAAGACTAGTACTTTTTTATGTAAGAGAGGGTAAGCTGGTCAAGGGAAACAAAAAAACATTCAAATAAAAACCTTCATTAATTTGCCAGTCCCCTTAAAGTGTAGTCTCTAGATTTGCCTTTTTTTTGTGGTGGGGGGGACGGGGGGAAGGAAGGGTGTGAAGAGGAGAGGTAATACTCCAAACGTTGTATTTTCTTTTTATACTCGAACTATTTTATGTCCTTGGCTTGATATGATATGAAAAACAGGAAAATCAAAGTAATATTCAATGTCCTATTATCTCCTTCCTCTGCAGACTTACAGTACTTTTTTGTTGATGTCTTTTTCTCTCTTTTTTTCGGTGTGCTTCAAGTTTAGTGTATGTTGTGCCATTTCTTTACTGTAGCCCTCACCGAGTAAAGGAAACCAATGCAAGAAGCTGGTAAGGCAATGATGTGCTTCCTTCATAGACACTGAGGCCAGCATTCAGAGACGCATTGCTCTCTCACTACCACTGTTTTCCAAGACCACACAGAGATGATTAGCCACATTATCAAGAGGATTCTGGTATTAACAATGTAGAAATCATGTTAATCTATTACCTCAACTCACTACTGTTTTCCAGGGCTACATAGAGATGATTAGCAAGATTATCAGGAGTGGTTCAGGTATCTTTAATATGGAAATCATGCTAACCTATCACCTGAACCACATAAAATACCTCAGAAAACCTTAGAAGAAAAAAACTTAGAAACCGTGTAACTTCAACTACACTCTTTTTTAATACAAGGTAGATACAACACAAATAATACCTCAGAATACGTGCCTGAGAACTAACTCCCCTAAACTAACTCACTCGCCACTTGCAAGCACTATACATCAGCCGCCGAGATATTATGCCAGGCCCCGTACATGGTAAACACATCGCCGGCCAGACCGCATCGTGTGTTCACCTCTCGGGAGCAGCAGGTGTGGGGAACCGCTGCAAAGGTCGACCCGGAAGCGAAGTACGGTTGTGTGAGTAAGAGGGGAAGGGGAGACGAACGTAGAAGATGGAGGGTAGAGCCAGAGACAAGGGGAAGAAAGAGAGGGAAGGAAAGACAGTAAGAATGATACATGGGGAGACATGGGAGACAGATTAGGGGAGGGGAGAAAAAGGGTGATGGGAAATAAGAACAGGAAGGACGAGGACAAGGGGGGGGGTTGTAAAATTTGTAAAAAGGAAGATGAAGAGGAAAGAAAATTATTAAAAGTCAGAAGATAGAGAAGACGGAAGAAGAAAGAGAAGAGGAGAAGAAAGAGAAGAAAGAGAATAAGGAGGAGGAAGAGGAGGAGAGGGCAAACAAGCAGTGAAGGATGAAAAAGAAAGATTGTGGAAAGCGTGAAAGAGAAAACATAAACCCCCAAAAAAACTGTGATGAATGAGGAAGGAGAGGAGTATGAAAAAGGACGAGACAGAGAAGGAGAAGGAGAAGAAGAAAGGGAGCAGACAAACTAACAGAGAAACAAAACAGAATTGAAAAAAAAAGACAAGCAAAAGAGAACAACAAAAAAAACAAAAGTCTGAGAGAGGGGGGGCGGGGAAGGGGGGTGGAAGGCGAACAGAAAACCAAAAGAAAAATAAAGTTGGGAAAATAACGAGAGGGTAAAAAGGAGAAAGCAAAGACGCCACATTAACTGCATTTATTTACATTTCTTTACCCATTGTTCAGAGCCACGAGGAAGGAACGGAAGGTTAAGTGAATGAACAACAGGTGAAGGCGGATATGAGGAAGTGAAGAGACTATATAAAGGTATAAAGGAAGATTCAGAAACACTTTATTCTCTCACCACGACTATTTTCCAATGCCACAGATATGATTAGCGAGGTTTTCAAGTGTTTTTTCAGTTAATAATGTAGAAATCTGGTCAATCTGCCTCTAGAACCTTAAAAAATAAAAACAATTGGAAAAAAATCGTGCAAATCTAAATAAAGCCTTTTGACCTAATAGCATAGATGTGTCCCTTCATTTTCCTTTTTCTCAACACATTTCCTGCGAGTTAGCTAATTACTAAACATTATGAGGCCTTTCTTCATTCTTCATAGCTATCTCTGAGCGTTGTATTAGCTAAAAGAAATTGATAACCCCCTTTTTCTTATTATTCTTCCTTTTCCTCTTTCTTGTCGATATAATATGAAGGTTTCGCTACTTCTAGAATTGTTACGTGTTGCATATCGCAGTGAAAGAGTTTACAAAATTCTTCATAAAACTGAAATACCACAAAAGACGGAGTTCTCATCATTTAACGCTAGTCAAGTAGTTAAGAAGTACGAGAGTAGTAAATGGTGTGAGTGTTTTACTAGTATATCAGTTTGAAGGCGGTAGTGGCGGTGGAGGAAGAGGAAGGAAGACGAGGCGAAGGAAAAGAGAAGTAGAAGGAGGTGGTGGAGGCGGTGGTGGTAGCGGCGGAGGTGGTAATAATAATAGTGGTCGTGGTAATGCCGGCGGCGGGGGTTTCAGTGGTGGTGGTGGGGATGGTGGTGGTGGTTGTCGTGAAGGGAGGAACGTGACCGGGTGGGTGGGAGACGGGGAGGATGGAAATGGGGGAGGAAGGAAGGGAGAAGGGAGGAAGACCATGAGGAGGAGGACTGAAGGAATGAAGAAGGAAGGATGGGTAACTCAAGGTCACATAAACACGAGTGTATATTTGACTGTCACATATTCTGCCTCTTTAGTTGTATTTCTTTTCCACGTTGCCTCTTCACGGCCACTCGATGCGTCACTCGGCCTCAAGACAGTGCTACTCCCCTCCATTCCCTGTTTATTCAGTGCAGTGTCAATATTCCTCCCTGCTTGATTGTTAGCCATTTACTATCCACACACTGCCTCTCCTTTACATTGCTCGCTCATCTAATCAACTAATCCTGACTCCTGCTTCATTGTTATCCTGTTACTCTCTATCTACGTTACATCTAATTCACGTAAATTTGGTACATTTTACTGATATTCATGCATTATTCACCTACGTTATATCTTATCCATATATTCAATTGTACCGATATTCACTGATTATCTACACATCCTACATTTTTTCCCATTTTAACTGTCATCTATTTGAAATCTACATATATTTGTTCACGTAATTAAATCCAGTCATGCTACTATTCACCTAAATTAGATTTAATCCACGCGATATTAACCAAGTATATATTCATTCATACAGTGAAACCTGATTATACTCTTTTCTTGTTGCCAGTTTGAAGTCAAAAATACAGATGTACGTTTTTAAATGTCTCAGCGTCTGATATTCACAACTGTCGACTGATTCTCGTGAAAATGACATGGATTTCACTGCTTCTATTGTTCACTGGTACATTTTCTTTAATCATCAACCACTCTGAGATAATCTTACTAGTTCTATAGCCACTTCTAGTCTTTGAAGTGAGTAGAAATTGTAAAATGTATTCTTTTTTTCATACTCTTTCTTTAGACGCTTAACAAGATTTCATGTATTACTTCTGGTGCTGTTTCATGTTTCGTATCACACTGGAAACGCTAATAAACATCCTTACTAACAAATTGAAAAAATAATAAAATAAATAAATATCCTTGAAAATCCAAGTAATAATATTTGTGACCTTCGAGGAATATTCCTTATACAGTAAGTAGAAGCACGAGGCGTTTCAAAAAATAGATCTAAGGAGCTACTTGGATCACTATTGCCTCTTGAAGGTCATAGCCTTGAAGGTGCGGTGTAAGGAGGAGGGAGGAGGGACGCTTGATCACTTCCAGACACGAGAAGCTTTAAGGGGCAAGGACAAGAGGAGGGAGGAGGGAGGAAGGAAGGAGGGAAGGAGGGAAGAAGGGAAGAGCTAGCAGGATGTCTTGGATTACTACTAAGCGTTGCATTGAAATTCTTTAAAGTCATTGCATTCTCTCTCTCTCTCTCTCTCTCTCTCTCTCTCTCTCTCTCTCTCTCTCTCTCTCTCTCTCTCTCTCTCTCTCTCTCTCTCTCTCTCTCTCTCTCTCTCTCTCTCTCTCTCTCTCAGGTTTAATTCCAACACAGCAATCATATAAAGATTTTCAAGTGAGTTTTACCGACACTTTTTTTCTTTTTTCGCATAACTTTCATTATTTTGAGTTCACAGAGAGAGAGAGAGAGAGAGAGAGAGAGAGAGAGAGAGAGAGAGAGAGAGAGAGAGAGAGAGAGAGAGAGAGAGAGATGATTGCTAAAGCACGTTAGAATTAACTGGAGTGAAAGTCTGTAGAGAGAAGAGACAATCACTGGGAGGGTGACAGCTCCTCATCCGTGACTTTGCCGCCCCTCCCTCTTGTCTGTCGCCTCCTGACACCACCACCACCACCACCACCACCACCACCACCGCAGGGCTATTTTACTTTATTGTGGTGTTATTCTCCCTTATAGAAAGTCTGCGTACTACAATTGATTGGTCTATTTTTTGTTGTTTTTTGAAGTTTTGTTGTTGATGATGATGATGATGATGATGATGATGATGATGATGATGATGATGATGATGATGGTGGTGATGGTAATGGTGATGATGGGAGCGTTTTTATGCAAGATGGGAAATGGTCTAGGGAAAAAAAAAACAAAAGATTGAAAAGATTGGAAAAACTGAGGTATTCGTAACTGGAGTAGTAGTAGTAGTAGTAGTAGTAGTAGTAGTAGTAATAGTAGTAGTAGTAGTAGTAGTAGTAGCAGCAGCAGCAGCAGCAGCAGCAGCAGCAGC
>CM035181.1:29330581-29342614 GCA_020233015.1 Callinectes sapidus | reverse complement strand
GAGAGAGAGAGAGAGAGAGAGAGAGAGAGAGAGAGAGAGAGAGAGAGAGAGAGAGAGAGAGAGAGAGGTGAATGATTGCTAAAGCACGTT
The DNA here is from genome assembly GCA_020233015.1 of Callinectes sapidus. Classification (NCBI taxonomy): domain Eukaryota; kingdom Metazoa; phylum Arthropoda; class Malacostraca; order Decapoda; family Portunidae; genus Callinectes; species Callinectes sapidus. Next base: position 29,342,524 of record CM035181.1, on the reverse strand, counting down.
AGAATTAACTGGAGTGAAAGTCTGTAGAGAGAAGAGACAATCACTGGGAGGGTGACAGCTCCTCATCCGTGACTTTGCCGCCCCTCCCTCTTGTCTGTCGCCTCCTGACACCACCACCACCACCACCACCACCGCAGGGCTATTTTACTTTATTGTGGTGTTGTTCTCCCTTATAGAAAGTCTGCGTACTACAATTGTTTGGTCTATTTTTTTGTTGTTTTTTGAAGTTTTGTTGTTGATGATGATGATGATGATGATGATGATGATGATGATGATGATGATGATGATGATGATGATGATGGTGGTGGTGGTGGTAATGGTGATTATGTGAGTATTTTTATGCAAGATGGGAAATGGTCAAGGGGAAAAAACAAATGATGGAAAAGGCCCACTGAGGTATTCGTAACTGGAATAGCAGTGGTAGTAGTAGTAGCAGTAGTAGTAGTAGTAGTAGTAGTAGTAGTAGTAGTAGTAGTAGTAGTAGTAGTAGTAGAAGTAGTAGTACGTAGATACATTAGCAAAAATAACAATAACAAAAGCATCCATAGTAATAATAATAATAATGATGATGATGATGATAATAATAATAATAATAATAATAATAATAATAACAATAATAATAATAATAATAATAATAAGTAGAAGAAGAAGAAGAAAAATAAGAATAAGAACAACAATAACAACAACAACAACAACAACAACAACAACAACAACAACAACAACAACAACAACAACAACAACAGAAGGCAAATTTACGGAATTATACCCGTGTCAGTCTTGCCAACAGGCCTTTACTTTTTTCCTGGCCATTGAAATCATATATCATACTTTTCTTTGTTACCATCACAATATTTTTTCTATCACCTAACCTATCATTACATAGCTGCCACATACATTAACTCGTGGCTCATCATTAGAATCAATAATAATTGCAACGGAAGTGACGCATATAATAAGGAAATAGACAATGTTACTGAAGAACATAAATAAAAACTAAATATATACACTCGTCTGCTAGACTGAGATATATACTTTTGTTAAATTAAGAACAGCACCAGCAGCAGCAGCAGCAGCAACAGCGACGACAACAACAGCAACGACAACTAGAGCAAGAAGAACAAAAAAAAAAATGAAGATATAGGAAAAATATCAATAACCACCACCACAACCAACAACAACAACAACAACAACAACAACAACAACACTAAAACGAAAAAAGAACAACAAAAACAATAAAGATACAATAATATCAACAACAATAACCACAGCCAAAACACTACCACCATTACCACAACCCCCACCAACAACAACGAGGATGAGAACGAGAAGAAGAGAAGCAGCAAGGAACAAGTAAAACAAGAATAAGAAGATTACCACCAAGAAGAGAATCAGAATCACTATAGTCATCTTGGTGTACGTGTTCTCTCCAATGCACCACAATGACGCTAAGAACATCTCACCAGACACACCACACCAGCATCACCATCCTCGACCACAACTTCATACCTCCCTCACCCCGGTCTTCGTGTTCCGAGGCAGACTGACTGACAGGGGGAGTCATCGAGAGCAGAGGCAGATGGCCGGAGTGTACACAAGAGGAAGCAGAGGTCACCTTGTCCAAGACGTCAGTGACACGCCATCGTCAGGAGGTTACCGTTCAGTATTGGCTTGGATTCTGAAATGCCGCCGGCTTCCACGTACTTGAATCAGGCCTAAGAAGTATTGGTTTAGGACTATTTTCCTAGATTGCGGAAATGACTTTTCTGGTTTTCGTTGACTTCCCCCCTTCTTTCATGGTAATGTCTTCAACCTCTCTCTCAACTTCGCAATGTTGCATCTCTTGCTTTTTTCTACCGCTATTTTCATGACAACTGCTCCCTGCTGTGATCTTATTAACTGCATGTCTCCCCTCCATCTGCTGTCTCACTCTACAAGACTTTCTTCTTTCTTTCACCCCAATTAAGTCTACCTCTCTAACGCAATAGTCAACTCTCAATCATTCTTCCCCTGATAAACACTGGAACTCCCTGGCTGCTCCTGTATTTTCATCTATCTATGACCGGAACTCATTTATTTAAGAGGGAGGTTTCAAAACATTCCATCCCATTATCTTGACCGTGTTTGGGGAATGGCACCACAGTGTGCCTTTTTGTTTAGTCGTTTTTGTTACCCTTGGACGATTTTCCCTTACATAAAAAAAGACAAATAAAAATCAAAACACTTGAAGTCTTCTAATATTTTTTACTAAAGCGTGTTGAAAGTATATAATATTTGTTGAACCATCAAGGGCATTATGGAAACACTCTTTAAAACACTGAACAACTCCCATTCCCACTAACGCCTATTGAAAATGTACTGTATAACGTTCTTGAAAACCCCCAACTACTTCCAATAGTCGATATCATTATGGTACACAGTCCAATGGTTGAGAATACTTTCCATTGCAAGTTCAATCAATAAGAGGAGCAAGTGGCCAGTCCATAATAGGTTTAGATTCAAGGTCGGGTGAGGATAGGATAGCAGGGAGGGCTGAGAAGGCGTGATGGCCGCGGGAGAAAAGCCCTGCAGCGTTATGGTTGGCAGGCAGTGCGGCGCATCCTTCCCTGTCGGTGTTGCCGGCTTGTGTAGCACCCCCAAGCCATGCTGACAGCCGTGCCGCGAGTTACCTCTCCATAATGAGTCACGTCTACAAAATCTGCCGGAAACTCGGACTCGAAGAACATGGAATCAATATAAAAAAATAAAAACACTGGCCAACACACTGAAATGTCTCACCCCTTGCCGACTGGCCGAATACTGAAATAACGGTGAATCAGTGCAAGAATTCACGACGACGAGGAGGTATATGTAGGTAAATTACTGCAATGAGAAGGCAACAAAGTAAGAACAAAAGCAGCACCAGATTGTCCAAAAGCAGGCTTCTCGACCAACGCCTGACCCCATTCCCGCCGCCGGCCGCGTCCACCCGCCACCGCAGCCCTCCAACACTCCACCACGCTCCCTCCTCCTTCACCGCCACCATCATCGCTGACCACATATTTGCGGTTCGCTGTGTATCACTTCCCCCCGAAAAAACAACGCAGAGTCCAAGAAGAAGAAGCACTGATTGGTCTCAACAGTACTCCACGACAGCTGGGGATCTCTCGTCGCATATCGAGCAGGAGGAGGAAGGGAGCTTTGGATGGGAGCTTAAGCCAAGGTCATTCGGGAAAGTCGGGACGGAGCAGGAGAAAACAGGAACTTATCGGTGATGGTTATGCCAGCCTGGTGTGGTTTGTTTTGATTTGACTGTGTGTGTAAGACTTCATTCTCGCCTGAGGACTCAAGATTAACACTAACAACAACGATCATGACGAAAACAACAACTCTTACGTAGATTTCACTTCATTCCTCTTTACAAAGTAGTTTGAAATGGTGGGGTTTGTTTTGGTCTTACTCTGTGTACAAGACTTCGTTCTCGCCTAAGGATTCATAATTAACAGCAATGATAATGACAAAAGTAACATTTACGCAAAAAACAATAGTAGCTCTAGATTTCACCTCAATACTCTTCCTCATATTGTTGTTGTTTTCTAATACCAGGTGTAGTTTGTGAAAATCGAACATTGAGAAAAACTGTAAGGATTGTTGCTTTTATTCAAAATTCCTTATGATTTCATCCAAATAAGACAGAGAGAGCGTTTTCCTCTATAAATGTAGCTGCATGTTTGTAAGTACTCGGGTTTACACGATATTAACTACTTATATATAATTCTTTCATCACGGTGAGAGAAACGAAGCAAGGAAATCACGATTCGTGTTGAAAAGAAAAAAAAATGAAGAGGAAAAAAAAAGGTTGGCGTGTGGCAAACTCTCGTAATTTCCAGCGAAAAATAGGAATAATATGAGATGAAATCGTCAACTCGAGAACGTGTTATGCTAGATACACCAGAGTTTGTATTCTCCATCATGATGTATAATAACTAACTTTCTAAATACCCAGTTGTATGTATGTTTCATATATCCTACACACATATGAAATAGTAATAATAATAATAACAGTAACGCACATACCAATGGTCATTATTCAAGTCAACTGCTTTGGTATAATATTGAAGGGAAAAAAGAAAAAAAATCATTGATGACGGATATTCAGAAAGGTAACACACACACACACACACACACACGCACACACACACACACAAAGGCAGTCAGTGATGGTAATAAACTTTCTAGTTCGTGGAGTGAATAGAATTTTTTTATGAGAGAGAGAGAGAGAGAGAGAGAGAGAGAGAGAGAGAGAGAGAGAGAGAGAGAGAGAGAGAGAGAGAGAGAGAGAGAGAGAGAGAGAGAGAGAGAGAGAGAGAGCGGGGAGCTTCTTTGTCATCGCACTATCCTGTTTATCTGCTGCTGTGGAACCGATGAATGACCGTGAAATTGGAGAAGAAGAAGAGGAGGAGGAGGAGAATACGACAAATATTTAGAACGAGGAGAAAAGATAGACAAAGTATGTGAGCTGGATCCTTTATGTACAGGAACTCTAATACTCTATCCTTATAAAACAGTATCCGGTGCGCTTTCTCTCTTTCTTCTTTACTGCTGTGTCACAAAGGAAAACAACACTCTGAGATTCCAACGTTTCTTTCCCATTCCTTCTTGCTGTAGTAAAGGAATAAAGGACTGAATTCCCAAACGTATTAGCGCCTTGGTAAACATCAACCAATTTTAACAAACTCTTAAGGAAGTTGTATTGGTTCTCAAGAATGTTTATGTATGACCAGTGATAGTTTAGTTTAATGAGTGTTGTTTAATAAGTGACTGGTTAGCTTAACGGAATAAAAAACAACAATGAGAAGAACCAGATCAATCCTTTCTGTGGGCTTTGAGTTTGCCTTTAACCCTTTGTTGTTGAATAGTATTTAACCCTTTTAACAGACTGGTCGAAGCTGTTTCAGTATTCGACAGCATTTTTATGATTCTGGTGAGTTTAAAAATTATTCAGCATCATCAGTCGAATAAAAGACCATATAAACTCAATTAATCAACTATGCACTGTGTGGATTTCAAACATGCGAGTACTTTGACATAATATGAAGACTGACTAATCATTCCTGTGGGTGTTTTTTTTTTCTCTTCTTTTTTTTTTTAATTTTGGTTGTAAGAGAAAGCGTTTCAAAGAATGCGGACTTCAGACAGGTGTGATAAATATGTCCGCCTTACGACATGCACGTTACGACCCTTTCGCTGTCTCCGTCTGTAACAACACCAGTGAGCACTTTCACTCCCTGGGATATCCGGCCGGGAGCCCCTCAGGAACCTCCCAGGTGAAAGGAGGATGTGACGGGCGGTATGACTCAAGGTGATCCCCAGCGGAGCCATAGGCGTGACCTAGAGAGGAGTGAGTGGCCTATCATGAGATAACGTGTAGAGCTTTCTTATACTGTCGCTCCTTAACCAGTCTGAGAGAGTAACACGGAAATGACGTAAGTACAGTGCATTCTCCTGCCCAGCGGTGGGATATGAGGCAAGGTGAGAAAGTTATACACCGTTCTGCCCACGTTTCTTTACTCATCTTCATACTGACACTCTTGTATTGGTGAATGATAACGCCTCGCCATGTAATTGTAAGCTCACCACTGAGTTTGTGTTGATGGTAAACTTGCCTCTGTTTATCACGGGGGATGTACATTGGGTAGTGAGCCTTTAATTGTCCAATACTGACAGTGTCACCACCCGGTTGATAAACTCTCTCCACATTAGGATAACACACACACACACACACACACACACACACACACACACACACACACACACACACACACACACACACACACATAAATAATAAGCGTATAAAATATCTCTTGAGGTAAGCGTACCTATTTTCGGAATTCAGATGAGCAGAATGCCTTGTGAGTCAAAAGCATAATACAAAAACAGTAAAATACACCATAATAAACACAAAATCACACAGGATATTCAGAGAAAAATATGAGTGGAAGCAAATGGCCCAAACTTTCGACTTTGCATTGAAGGGTGGAGAGCAGAAAGCAAAATATTTATAAGCTAACTGACTATCACATCGCTCGCTGCGTTTGGTGAAGAGAGACTTCGAGACGAGGAGGCGTGACTCGCATAACTGACGATAACACAGACCAGGATGTGACTGGTACACCCGAGAAATGGGTCATGTCAATATACTGTACTGTACTTGTCAACTGGTTCTCGAGTAAAGCAGTATAGTACAGTACGAAATGAACCAGTGATAGTTTAGTAAGTGATAGTTTAATGAGTGTTGTTTAACGAGTGACTAGTTACAGCTTAGCGAAAAGACATCAATGAGAAGAACCAGATTAATTCTTGTGGCCTCAGTAATCAGATCTGTTAGTGTTGAATTAATAAGGAAGTTTTAACCCCGTTCAGTATCATGACGCGTTTTGCTATCTATTCTGCTATTATTTGATGATTTTACACAATTTCAGAAACATGTAGGAATCAAAATGGTGAAGACTCTACCTAGTAATCTTCTGACCTCCATAGCCTCCTCCTGATGTCAATAAAATCGTCTAATTTCACTCAATACTCGTGGTAAAAATGTGCCCGAGTACTGAAGAGGTTACAAACTTAGCCTCGTATTCTCGAACACTACTGTGCTTCACCTCCACTGTTTCAAAGAGTTGTTTACATGAGTCTTTTAAGTTTTTCTAAGGTTCTAGAGGCAGTAACAAAAATTTCTGCATAGTTAACTGGAGAAAAAACTCGAAAAATCCTGCCAACCATCTCCGTGGCCTTGGAAAATAACCGTAGTGAGAGAGCAGAGAGTTTCTTGACAGACACGTGGGTTGGAATAAACAGCGTATAAAAGATAAGCGTGTTTTATAATGAGGCTGCCATGTATAGGTATGATGGCTTCCTGCAACCTCCCACATTCTACCATAGTCTCATCTTGGGCCCGTGGATCTGAAGCTTCTCACGTCATAATGGAACACAAGGGGGCTATTACCTATTACAATGCAAGAGTTATGAATGGATCTAAGTAAGAGGAAATACCAGGGAATGGTGTGAGAACTTTCCCTGCGAATAGAGAGCAGGTTACTGTTACTAATATCCTGTACTGGAGTTGAGTTTTTCCTTCGTCTTCTTTATTTTTCTTCTTCTCTTCTTTTTCTTCTTCTTCCTCTCTCTTTCTTTCGTTCTTTCTTCCTCTCTTTCTTTTTCTGTTTTCTTTTGTTTCCTTTACCTTATTTTCCTTTTTCCTCCATTTTTTATTTATATTCTTCTCCTTATAATTCCTTCTCATTATTATTCCCCTTTTCCTTCTTCCTCTCTTCTTTTTTTCTCTTTTTTCTTCTCGTTCTCCTTCTATTTCTCTTCAACCTCCTTTTTACTTCTTTATCGACCTCCTTTTCCTTCTTTCTGTTTCCTTTTTTTCTTCTTTCTTGCCTTCTCCTCTCTCCTTATAAATAAGGATTACAGTATATTATCATTTGTAAATGTTATTATTACTCTTACGCTCCACAATGGTAAAACTCGTATTGCAGAACATGATGACGTTGCAAAGCTGATAAAAGACGCATAATAAAGTGTACAGTCATGCAGTGATAGTGTAAGTGGCGATGCAGAAGTTACGATAACCTTATTAGAAAATTTGTTAAAGAAAATTCCAGCAAAGTCGCTCTTGTTTTGTTCAGACTTTTGGTTTCTTTACGTCTGTGTCTAAAAAAATGAGAAAATGACTAATGACTCACTTTTCAACACCATTAAAGACGTCAGTATTCATTCAAATGTGAAAATTGCGTGTGGTGTTTTGACAAATTTCCCGAGACAAAAAAGGGAGGAATGTTTTTTTTTAACCTCTTCAGTACCATGGCGGGTTTTTCATTATAAGAAGAATATAAGGAGAGAAGGTGCAAGAGGACGTTAGACCTATTCGTGGCAGTCCCTATGTGAACACCTCTGCCTATTTCCACCTATCATCCTCATCCATAAACTCGTCCAATCTTCTATTCTGCTTACTAATGGGGTGTTTTATTTGTATACTCATGTGATGATTGAAATAGTAAGGACTCTGCCCATTAATCTTCTGACCCCTCAAAGACCCTTCCTAATTAATAAAATCGTGAAATCATACCCAAAACTCAAGGTAAAAACACGTCCCAGTACTGAAGGGGTCAATTCCACAGCAAGTGAGGCAAACCGAAACAAGAAAGGCGTGAGATGAACCTTCGACCACTTACACTCGCCTTTCAACGGGACCAAAGCAAGCAATACAAGATGTTACTAATCGTTCGTATATGAAAACTGTCAATATCAATCCTAAAGAAAAAAAGAGAGAAAAAAAGGGTACTTGTAATACTTTTTCTATAACTTGTTCAAACTTGGAAACTGTTGGTACCGCTTGACAAACTTTCCGATGAAGAAGAGGATAAAAATGAATAGATAAATCAAAAAATAAACTTACCATTACCTTTGAAAGTCTAGAGCAGGATGTCATTACTCATTCAATCGTGGTAAATGTGAATGACTCTTGATGAACTTTCCGAAAATAACGAGAAAATAACTTTAAGAATGCAGCACCAGCGTGGCAAACCAAACAAGGCGAGAGATGAGTTTTAGTAAAGGATCTGAACTTGAACCACTGAGAGAGAGAGAGAGAGAGAGAGAGAGAGAGAGAGAGAGAGAGAGAGAGAGAGAGAGAGAGAGAGAGAGAGAGAGAGAGAGAAAAATAGTTTATTGACCACAGTTTTCTTGCTAACACATTACAACATTTCTCAAAGCATAAAGAACAAAACTCATTAAAACCAACATATATTGAAATTCAGCTTAACCACACACAGTTCATACAGTAAAGAAATTAATTCATAAACACACACATACACACACACACACACACACACACACACACACACACACACACACACACACACACACACACACACGGATGCCACATAACCGTACTTCTTGGCGAGCTGCCATTGGATAACTAGCAAACCTGACCAATGCACACAAAACCTGAACGTGGAGACTACAAATCCCATAAAAACGGTGATGATGGCAAAACTTACGATAGCAACCCACTCTACTACTTCTTACATTCAAAGCCTGAGTTTCTTGCGGGACATCTTAAGAATATATGAGGAAAAATGATGAAATTAAGATGGATGTGTTTGAGAGAGAGAGAGGGGGGGGGGGAGAAACGTTTGTGTAGGTAGGTGAATATGAAGGGCAGTGTGTGTGTGTGTGTGTGTGTGTGTGTGTGTGTGTGTGTGTGTGTGTGTGTGCTAGTCTCACCTACCTCTTTTATTTTTTTTATTTTTTGTAAGGACGCCAACCTGATGTATACATAAACGAACAAAATTGCAGGTCTTCAAGTTTTAACCTTAGAGAACTTCAGCTCTCAAAAACAAAAGGCCTCGTTGCGTGTTGATCAGGAAAGCTAGTCTGTACTGTCTTAATCCCAGCATAAGATTCTGTAGTTGCATGAAATCGACAAATAATAAGCAGAATTAACATGAAAAATGCGTCCCAGTACTAAAGGGGTTAATAAAAGTCATTTGAAGATTAGTGAAATGCAAAATAATGAGTGATGGTTGCAGTGGAAGGTGAGAGTTAGAGAAGGAAAGAGGAACAATAGCAATAACAACCAAAAGGCTAAAAAAAAAAAAGACTACAAAAGACACCATTTTTTTAAAGGATATATGCCGTATTTGGGGATAAGTATCTCCAAACAATTCTAAATCAAGGTCAGGGGAAAACACCGAGACAGGCAGGCAGGCAGGCAGGCAGCGAGTTCCAGAGTTTACCAGTAGAACGAACTAAGACCACTGACACGACAGCGTAATATAAAGCAATGCCCGAGCAACGGAACACCCGTCAGGCAGGTGAACTAGACCCAGAATTGTGCGATGGTAGTGGTGGTGGTGGTGGTGGTGGTGGTGGTGGTGGTGGTGGTGGTGGTGGTGATGTGGTGACTTGATAATGAAGACAGCCGTGTTGGCAGTTAAGAAGAGAGGGTAGAGAGGGTGCTGGTGGTGGTACTAGTGGTCGGAGAGAAGGAGGGTGAAGGAGGAAGTGGTATTAATAGTGGAGGAGGAGGAGGAGGAGGAGGAGGTGGAGGTTGTCAGAGGTGGTAGCGATGGAAGAGAAGAAGAACGGAAGGTGAAGAAGCAAACACGGACTTGTATCCTTTCAAATGAGTGATTGTCTTTTAAAATCCCTTCCAATCTGTCGCATAGCTGGTGCCTGTGTTGCAATCTTCTACCGCTATTCCCATGATTACCTCTCCCTCTCCCTCCTCGTGTGGCATCGCTGTGCAGAACTTCCTACTTACTCACGCCCTTTTTTTTCCATTCACGGCACCTTCCTACGTACGAATTCCTTGAAGCGAGAAGTAAGAGTATTAACCCCTTCACTAATGGGACGCATTTTTACCACGAGTTTTGGGTGCGATTAGACGATTTTATTGACATTAGGAAGGGTCTACGGAGGTCAGAGGATTGATGGCTAGAGTCTGTGCTATTTGAGTCCCCACACGAGTTTCTGAGGCTGTAGAGAATTGATAAATAATAAGCAGAATAAATATGAAAATGTGTCCCAGTAGTGAAGGTTCTGAGGTTAAACTGAAAGACTTGAGAAACTTTGCGTGACTCTTATATTTTGTTCTTAAGGGGGCTATTATTCTATTTTGGTATATTTCGTTCCGCAGTACTTGGTCAATATCCTTTTTTTCTATTACAGTGGTTAACAAGTAGTGATGGTGGTGGTTGTACTGTAATTGTTTCATTAGAAATATGGAGTATAGGAGCGATGATAATGGTGAGAACAATAGAGGTAGTAGATCAGTGGGTGGTGAGAGAGAGAGAGAGAGAGAGAGAGAGAGAGAGAGAGAGAGAGAGAGAGAGAGAGAGAGAGAGAGAGAGAGAGAGAGAGAGGAGAGAGAGAGAGAGAGAGAGAGAGAGAGAGAGAGAGAGAGAGAGAGGAAATGTACATCGTTCTACTCTTAGTACGTGTGTATTATCTCCGCTTCTCTTTCCGCCCACCAGTTGCCGCTATGAAGAGTGACCCGTAATTTAAAACCCTCTGGTCTCGCATCAAGAACGTTGCCAAACACCACAAAGATGATTTGCCAGGTTCACGTTCTTCTTTTTATGCAGATTCTTGTCGAAATGATTTGAAGCAAGTTTTGTGCAAAGTTTCGATACATTCTTATGAATATTAGAATATTTCATGTATATGTTTTGTCTCGGTTAACACCTAGAGCCTTGCAAACCTTTTTTTCCGCTTAGTAAAGTCGTCTAGAGCTATCCAAACAGAGTACAAAGTGCCATACTGTCACTAAGCAGTAGTTGAAATGTTTAAGTATTACTAGAAAAAAAAATGAAAAAAACTAATTCCAACAAAAGTAGTCGTGGTGAGATCAGGTGGTGCGTGAAAAGAAGTCAAACCTTAGTATATTTTTCAACTTTTTTCCCCCTCACCTGCTGCGCTGCGCCAAAAGCCGTCCACACCTGGCCGCGTGACACATCAGCCCTATATACGTGCGAACATACCGGACGAAACCACAGGAACCAACACAGACGGTAATTTAAAGCGTTCCGGTGTCTTATCTCTACAATTATGAACGGACTGTAATGGGAGTTATTAATGTCTCCAGGTGCTTCTTTTTCTTTTTACGAGTACAGTGACAGCTCAATAAGGATCCTGTATTACATAAGGTAAGAAACTGTTATGAGAGCACAGCAGGTCATTAGATTATGTGATTTTTCCAAAGTAGCTCTTATGAGACTTTAAGAGGGGCGTCTGCGGGGGAGGGGGGTGATCTCCACTGCATACGGTACATCCTTAAGGTGTCTCAAAGTACAGCCTCTGGGAATGGCATTATGACAGAGGGTGGCGCGGGGAGAGACTATTTTGGCTGACCTTCTCTTCTTACAACAGGAGAGAGAGAGAGAGAGAGAGAGAGAGAGA
>CM035181.1:29249016-29330481 GCA_020233015.1 Callinectes sapidus | reverse complement strand
TTCCTCTCGTCCTCTCTCTATTATACCTGGGCGTATAACAGCTTCCTTCCCAAACTCACTCATAATTCAACGTTACTCACTGGCTGAGGGAAAATAGTTGTAAACAGTATTACTTTCTGATGATTTACCTATTCAATTCATTTTCTTTTTTTTATCAATTTTATTTTCATATTTTGTTTATTAGAAGACTAAATTAATCCAGTTATTAAGAACGTAACGCTTACATACTATAAGTCTTCACTAAAAATATATAAAAAAAAATACAACAAGAATACATTGACCTTGAATATTTCCCCCCTCTAATACCAGAAGGGTACACTAAACTAGGAGCTAAAGAACGTGGTAATATTTGAGTACTAAACTAAAACATGTCACTGAGAACCAATGCACGCCACCTTCCCTACCCTACATCAAGTCCTCGCTAGGCTAGGGCACGCTTAACAGTCTGGGCTGGTGTCCTTCCTTACTGACCCAGAGTACTGCCTGACCGTTCACTCTGGGGCTGGGGCTGGTCTGCTGGTCTGCTGCACTAATGCCCATATTCAGAAACACTTTGCTCTCTTGCCACGACAATTTTCCAAGGCCACAGAGACAACTAGCCGGGTTTTCAAGGCAGTTTCTCCTTATAACAAACTAGAAATCATACCAATCCATTAGAACCATAAAAATCCCCTTGAAAATATGACTACCTTCAACTATAGCCTTTGGAAAGAAGTGATGGTGGAAGAGCAAAGCGTTTAAGAAGACGGGCCCAAGAGGGAGGCAACGCGCGGAAGATTGCAACGCTGAACTACTAAACATTCTGAGACGCCGCGACGCAGAGTGGGACGCCAGCCTGACCTCTAGCTAGGCGGGACCGTTACTCCACGAGCTGACCGCCTGCCTCTCTATTTCCACCGTTTCTTTCTCTTTTCCCCTCTTTTTATTTCGTCATTTCTGCTTCCTCTGTTTGCCGCTGCACTCGAGCTGGTACATATATTCAGCTATGGTAGGTTGTTTTTTGTCATTGCGGGTCATTCTTTCTGTGCGTTCTTTTTTTTCTTTTTCTCTTTTCTTTACCATTCATTGCAAACTTTAAAACAACCCCCCCCCAAAAAAAAAAGATAAATAAATAAAAATTCGTAGGTGTTTGGGAGTGGGTTGTTTTATATGTTGTAAAAAATATAAACAGTTAAAATTGCTACTGAGAAGAATTCGAAGTATTTTAATCCTATCCTCAGTTATGAAGGCAGGTGAAAAATTGTTAGTGAATAAGGTGAAATCAATAATAAATGGCTTTTGTAAAGGGAAACAGACAGACAGACAGCCAGCCAGCCAGCCAGACAGACAGACAGACAGACAGAAGGATAGATATACAGACAGATGGATGGATGGGTCGATATATAGATAGATAAATATATAGATGAATGGGTACACAAATAGACAGCCAGACATGGATAAACAGGTGAATGATTGAAAGAATAAACAGATGAATGAATGAATGAATGAATAAAGTGACGGAAAATATGAAGGCTCCAGCAGAACCTAAGTAAATAACATACGGCGGTGCAATAATGAACCACGACAGCTGTGTCATGGCCCGGTGGTGCTGTGAAGCCACCACAGCAACACGCAGCACGCACCACTCTGTTGCTGCTGCTCCACCTGCGCCCTAGATAACACGTCAGCACTCCTGAATCTTTGCAATGCGCGTCACCCGTCACAAACAACACAAGGAAGGAGAAAGAGGAGGTTATTATCGTGAATAGTGTCAACAGGCGGAGGGAGACACAGCGAGCGGGGCGTGGTGGTAGTAGGGCACCGGGTCAATTCACCTCGTCTTGGCACGCTCCTCACTCACCCGCTGCCGTCTCGCCCAGCCTCTTTCCAGCGTCTTTACTAAGGAGTAAGAGAGCACGCCCCTTTTCTTACTGAATGGAGCATCGACAGACACTTTACAGGGAATGATGGTTGGCTTGAGTGTGTCAAAGAGGAAGTTCATTTAATTTCTTTGTAGTGTCTTTACATTGGAGTTCCCTCAAGGTTCTTCCAGTGTCTTTATTCCTTCGTACTGTACTGAATGGAGAGCTGACAAACACTTCATATTGTTTGCCTCGGCGTCATGTCAAGGAGAAGAGATATGTATGAGATTCACACTTCCAGGTCTTGTTAGAACTAGTTTTAAAGTTCACTGTGATAATCAACTGTGTTCTTGTGTTCTCTCTCTCTCTCTCTCTCTCTCTCTCTCTCTCTCTCTCTCTCTCTCTCTCTCTCTCTCTCTCTCTCTCTCTCTCTCTCTCTCTCGTTAACTATGCAGAATCCTCAGCCCGATGATGTATCAAAAAAGAAAGTTCGGTACGGTTAACACTTTAAATTCCCATAACGTGTGTGTGCGTGTGTGTAAGAGAGAGAGAGAGAGAGAGAGAGAGAGAGAGAGAGAGATGCAGAATCCTTGCTAAATCATCACTAAAACTACAAAAAAGATTCTTGAAAACAGACTTTGTTTATTTCCAGTGAGAAGAAATTAAACCGTTCGATGTTTGAGAGTACGGAACACAGACTCAAATATGTGCTTACGTTTTGGTAAGGTTTGGTAAAGTGTTTATTTCTCCTTAACCACCGTTAGGCAAAGATGGGAGGGAAAGTGAGTGGGGGAGGGGAGGGGGGAAAGTCGATGTAGTGCGTATGGCGAGAAGAAGTACAGTATGATATCTGTATGATGACAAATGATGATGCTAGAGAGAAAAATATATGGTAGAAGAGGCGGTGGAGCGTGGCGTATATGGTAAGTGTGCAGCAGAAGGTGATGGAATAACGACATGTATAATAGAAGTGATAGGTAGTCTGGAGTGTATGGTAGGAGAAAGTGACGAAACAATGATGAATACTCGTATGTACGTATGATAACAGAAGTGATATGTATACCAGTAGTAAGAGAAAGTGATGGGATATGATATGTATGATGGAAGTTATAGATCAGTGGTTGTATGGCAGGAGAAAGTGACAGAATATGGAAAGGTGATACAGCATGACAGGGGAAAATGACCAAATAATGTTATATAGCATGGAGAAAAGAAAAAAAAAGTTATATGTAATGTGACATATGTAGTAGCCAAAATAATGACACAAAGCAGATCGGGCAACATGGTACAATACCCCTCACTTCTTTAACCCCTTCAATACTGGGACATATTTTTACCACAAGTTTTTGGGTGTAATGAGACTATTCTATTGACATAAGGAAGGCTCTATGGAGGTCAAAAGGTTAATGGCCAGTATCTGAACTATTTCAATCTCCATCTGAGTTTCTAAAGCTGTATGAAATCGAGTAAAAATAAAAATGGGTTCCAGTGACGAGTGATGGATTGATACACAAAACATACCTTATTCTGTCTTAAAAGTAAAGTAAGAACGATATATATATATATATATATATATATATATATATATATATATATATATATATATATATTATATATATATATATATATATATATCCCTGACTTTGGTTTAGAACCTAAGATCATTATGTTCAGATGAAGACAAGTGTGAGTTTTGAGTGGTGGGAAACACACACACACACACATGGGAAACACACACACACACACACACACACACACACACACACACACACACACGTTAGAGTACCTTGTTTCACCTTGTGTTTTTCCTGCCACTCAATACAAGTTTAAATCATCATAATAGATCTTCAGGTTTCGCCGTTACCTGCACGGAACACCATGGCGGAGCACCTACATAACTTGCCGCTGTGGTGTTGTTTCACGGCACGAAAGAAGGGAGGAGAGGTAGGGAGGAGGAGAGAGGCAGAGGAGGGGAGAGAATGATTGCACCTGCATTAACGCTTTTCCGTTTATTCCTTAATCTTTTATTATTCATCCATTACATATCTATCATCTTTATATTGGATACGTTTTGGGATGAAAGAGATTACGATATAAGATAAACGTACACCACAATACAATAAAATGACTACGAAGAGAGCGAGGCCCTTGATGCAGAGGTGTTACAGGTGAGATGACGACGCTGATTCCATCCATTAACACACTTTTACCATTGACTTATTAAAGTATTTCCGGCTTTCTCCCTTGCTACAGTCTTCCTATACCACACCCACTCCCCCCTTCCTTCTCCTCCCCCTCCTATCTCTCTCTCTCTCTCTCTCTCTCTCTCTCTCTCTCTCTCTCTCTCTCTCTCTCTCTCTCTCTCTCTCTCTCTCTCTCCTTTCACTTTGAATAGACTACAATTACTTTACTATTTTATATTACTTCAGGGCTAAGAACGAGAACTTTCAACTCTTTCTTTCCCATGTGTGTGTGTGTGTGTGTGTGTGTGTGTGTGTGTGTGTGTGTGTGTGTGTGTGTGTGTGTGTGTGTGTGTGTGTGTGTGTGTCTTTTTCTATAATGTAAATTGTTATCTCTTAGTTCTTGCAAATGAAGGACAAAGTTTATGCACAAACCTCAAAATCCAGCGAATCGCGCCCACACTGGCCATAGCAGACAAGCACACTCATGATTTATGAAAACGTGTAACTCCCCTCTTTAACCCTCCTCTTCCATCATTTGCACCTTTCTTCAGTCCGCCAGCCATTCCCTCGCCCTGACACACACACACACACACACACACACACACACACACACACACACAGCCGGAAACATGTCACACACAACATTTTATTCCCTTTCCGGTGCACACAGAGGCAGTCGACGCTTTCTTGGACCAATGCATTGCGTGAAGTACATAGTAAGTACATACAAAGTTATAAACTGAGAAGGAAATTTATGTTCTGATTAGTCTTTCTCCACTTATCCTCTCCTCTTTACTGGAACATGCTATACTATTATCAATATCATCAGGAACAGACACTGAGAACGTTCCTATAGCCCAAATGCTGCGTGTGCCAATGTAAAGGAAATGGTGGAGACGCAAACACTTAGAGCACCCCAAGACTAATATATTGTGTGTACTATTAAGCTAGACAGACGACGAAGGGAATAGTATGAGGATAAAGCTTTCAGTTCTGTGCCCGACGGCGAGACGCGCTGAGCTAAACGTTGCCTAACAAACAGCGGGTGGGTTGGAAGGGGCCTTTGAAGTAGAACACAGTGAAGCACGCCACACTCCACCACCTCGAAAGGCGGCACCCGTTAGCTATTCCTCCTCCTCCTGACCTCTAAGATGTGGAGTGTTTTGTTTACAGTGTGTGTGTGTGTGTGTGTGTGGGCGGGTGGGTGGCAAGGTGGTTGCGCGTGCCAGATGCAATATTAATGACCAACACCTACATTGATGAAACCACTAATCATACACACTACTACTACTACTACTACTACTACTACTACTACTACTACTACTATGCCTCCAATAGTACCAGCATATCACACTGCCCATGAATAAATTTGGAAACCAGACAGACTCACGGGAATAACTGAATTCTACTGGTAAGAGGCGACACAGCAGCAGCAGCAGCAGCATTACCCCGAAGTTACACCCTGACAAAAGAGCGTAAGAGCCGCCCTGAGGACAATGCTCCCTCCTTCCAGCGTTGCCTTCCGCACCCCATGGCCACCGCCGCCACCACCACCACTCGCTTTTCCCTGACCTCTCGTGTTTTATTTTTATTCTTTATTATTGTATTTATTTTCTTTCTCTTCTATAATTGTACATGGAAGAGGCAAAATAAGATGGAATAAAAGAAAAGAGGGGAGTTGTGTTTCTTAAATTAAAAATGATGACTATCTCGTGTTATTTATGATGTGCTTATGGTGTTCTTCCCTTCTTGGACGCAATATAGTGTATTTTATTTAAGACAGTAAATAATATATACACAAAAGGGAAAAAATTGCATCGTAGCCAAATCATATATCATGAACGCTACTCTTTATCTATTTCAATCATTATATATCAACACTCCCTCCTATGCTTGTTTTTATAGCTTACAAACTGGACATACTTGTCTATAACTGGTATCTAATTTAAAAAATGTGGAAAAAAATTATACCATCGTATCCAGATATCTATCATTGGCACATCTTTTGTCTTTCATCAAGTATCCATTGAAAACAAAGCGTGTCGTTATAAGACTGTCAAGTTAGTGGACTTTCAGATAGGAGGCCTCCATTAGGTGGTCTCCTTTAGCCCATACATTCCCATGAAAATGCCCACTCTTGTATAGAAAGAAAAAAAAAAATGACGCGCAGTGATCAATTTCAACGCTGCGAGGGAGGGAGTAGCGAGAGGAGGAAGTGTGTAGCGATGAGTAGTCCCTCCCCGTCCCGTGCTTCCATCCCTCTCCCTCCTCTCACCACCACCACCACCAGTACCTCCTCTACAGGCTTCCCCCTCATCGCTCCCCTATAGCTCCCTCACGCTGATCACTCCGGTCTCTCCCACACTGCAGCCTCGCTCTCAATTCTCATGACACATTTGATCCATCTTTCCCACAACCCTGAAAAACCATCTCACGGTAAACTAACTCCATTTCCACAGTGACATTAATACACAGAGCGATCACACACACACACACACACAACACACACACACACACACACACACACACACTGTCGTTCCTGTATTACTTATTATAGTCACCTAGTTAAGATCAGTGTGTTATTGCATGAATATTCGACATCAAGTCTTCAACTAAGCACAAGGAGAATAATTCACTGTGGTACTTAGACAAAATGGCTGGGAAGTGCAAGTTAACAGTGTGTGTGTGTGTGTGTGTGTGTGTGTCCAATACGGAGAACACTTCAAACATCAACACCATAGAATACCAAGCAATACAGGTGAAAAGTACACGGAAGTACAAATAAATAAAAACAGATCAGGAAATACCGTGACTGTCAACTTCTCCATGGGGCAGCTATCAACCCCCACCACACCTCAAGTCTTACCTGCAAAAGCGTGAGTCCTGGAGATCACCACCACCACCACCACACACATCACCCATAGTAATTTAGCTATAGCACTCATGGTCACCACACGCTCAATCCTTGTGTATGCCCTGCACTCGCTCTCACTCCAGGTCTTGAGCACATTGTACACCTCGCATACAAAGTGACACGGTTTCAAGTCACGGGGCGCGCATTCCGTCTATCCTCACCAGGCCGACTCTCATAGGTAACTGAGCACTGAGCTGCTGAGTGAGCAAACTTTCTCCTCCAAGACGGGCCACGCACTCACTCAGCCCCTCCACACTCGAGCATCACTGTTGCCAGATTCATAGGACAAATTGAGAAGAATTACGTATTCCCTTATGGTTATATCAAATGTTTTTTTTCTTGTTTTGTTATTTATCATGTCAGTATACAGGAAGCGATCTAGGGTTTAAGCTTTCAAAATACAAGTCACGCTCCGATTTTGATGAACAGGATACAAAATTGTTAGATAGTAATTGTTTGTGAAATATATCCATGCCTAAATTTTGACAGATGTGAATACTTTAAAAGCCACTGACTTAACGAAAGGAAGGAGATCAACTAGAACAATTCCCACACTTCGATTATGCGGAAAGAGATTAAGTGGAATAAATACACGTCTTGACTTATGATGCACTCTACACTTGTAAAAGATTACTTCTCCTCAACACGAGTGTGGCACCACGGCACCATTATTTTGATAGAGTCAAGGAGAAAAATTATTATTGTCCATGTTTCCACATACGAGTAGTCTGTGTTGCGAGCTGCCACAGGAGTCACAGTCGATGGCCTGGTATCTAGTGCTCTATTATTGTTTATTTGTGTGTTTATTTATCTATTTATTTATTTTTGCATGCTAGGCACTGCACGTTAATCAGCTTGACCTGCTGGCTCTTGATTATCTATACCAAAGAAACATTATTTTCCTCACTGACTGCAGAAGTCAAGAAAGGTCCGAATCACCCACAACAGGTCCGAATGAGCCACGAATGTGGTCCGAATAAGCCACGTATCCCATCCAAATGAGACAAGGTTCAAATGAGCCAAGGTCACAACAAGCTTGCATCCATAGTAACGTCAACATCAACATCAACCAAAGTGTGTTTCGTCAGCGATTGCAAAGAACTAGCCTGTGTCAAGTGCCATCCTTTACATGGAAGCTTTACTTACCAGTGAGATGATTCACCACGCATCAGAAGACTTGGAAAGCTGAGTGAAGAAAAGCTACGCACTTACTCCATGACTTTGAAATTCGAGCATTTTAAAATGGCATAAGGAAAATACGTTGTTTATACTAATTCTCCTTAAGGTCAAAGTCAGTCATCTGATAAACAAAACACAGAATAAATTCCTTATTACTTTCAATATTGGAGAAAATAATTTACGACTTTATATTGTATGAATGATTGGAAAGAACTGATAAATGTTTGTTCTGCGTGCCACAGGGAAGATCAACCGTCCCAAGGTGGGGACGGGTCTTGTCAGTCACCCGAAGTCAGCCAGATGTGTCTCCACGCTACTTACTCTTTATCAACCCATTATATTAAAAATGAAGCTGATACATAAAGAAATTGATAAAGATGGACGCGGGTAAGTACGTGATCCAACGGGAGGAGGAGGAGGTGAAGGGTGGAGTGTGAAAAGCGAGGGCGTGGTAAGGAGAGAGTAGCAGGCTGCTGCTGCTGCAGCACGTATTGCACCAGGGCAGGCTAGACCCTGCTGCCACCGCTGTTGCCACCACACACACAGGCTCTGCGGGTGTCCTTGAGCCGCCTTATCACCCTGAGGTGTGGTGGACATGGTGATGATGCTTGCAGGATGATATGAGAAGCATTGGTCAAGCTCAGCTCAAGATATTATTTTAGTAAAGGTCACAGCCTTGTATAGCCTCACTCTCTCTCCTCTAGGCCCTATATCTCCATCTGCTCATCCTGAGTGTGTTGAGTGTCATTAACATCAACAAATCGATAATAGACTTCCCTGTTATGTGGAATTAGGTTAGGGTTCCATTGAATAGTGCACTGCTGGATGGGTCTTTGGCTTGGGGTGGCAGTATACAGCATTGCAACAGTCAAGGGTAAAGCTTGGGGTATTCTCTGTATCTGAGTGTAGTCTCAATGTTTGTCACCGCATTGAGTCGTGGTGGCGAGTGGTATCCCTTATCCCAGGACACATGCCTGCTAACGTCCAGGTTCGCTCAGTTTACGTTTCTCAGGATTCCCTAGTTTACCTTCTCCACAATTTCATAATAAGCTATTTATTGGCATGAATGAAAGACAGACAGCTGGATGTGCTGTGTGCCAACATCATAGCCTGAATTCAAACTACGGGGCTGCTAATTTATAGATAGACCTTTCAGTCATAGCACCATGAAAGCATACTCCTATATGATTCCTTGTAAATCATTTCACAGCTGTTGGTTTCTTCCTTCCAGTAAAGCATATTGATTATCCTGTACATACTCAATGCAACTCCAGTTACATCAACACACTGATATGAAATGGAATGTCATTGACGCTTGAAAAGATGTACTTATGATGAGTAATCCACATTCCTTGCCTGTATTTGCCTCACCATCATATGTTTGCTATGTTACTGGTAATGTAAGGAACAGTCTTTATCTCCACTTATTGTTCAAAATAGTTAAAAAAAATCAATTGCATAAAAGCTAATCATCTCTCTAGATCTGTGGTAATGCAATTATATTTGCAAGTTTCCTTGTGCTGCATATTTCTAGTCTTGAATTTATGGACAAATATTGATGTATTGTGCAGAATGGCATCACTTCATAGTAACAGTGACAAGTGTCTTGCATATTCCTGTAAAGTATTGTGGTTGTTGCAGGAAGATGGTGTTGCTGCCAGATGAGGGGGAGGACATGTGGCACACTTATAACATCATTATGGAGGGAGACCGACTACGTGCATCCACCATCCGTAAGGTGCAGCAGGCTTCTGTCACAGGCTCTTCCACCTCTTCCCGTGTCCGCACCACCATCACCATCCAGGTGGAAGCCATCACCTTTGATACCGGTGCTTGCATGCTCAGGTGGGTTCCTCCCACCTCTCCTGTGTTCTGCAGTACACTTTGCATTTAAGGAATCATTTGGATTGTTATACACTGACTATCAGCCGACTGTAAATAAGAAGTAGAAAAGGGTGTTACTGTGTTGTCCTGTTGTACACCAGTCCCTTGATTTACCTACACTCCATTTACGAATTTTGAAATTACAAATAAAATAATTAGGTCCTTATTACTGATTTATCAATGGAAAATTTGAAGTTATAATCAAAATTCTCTTTTAGGGGGCTTGCCAGAACACTTAATTGAACTTTTACCACACAATGACTCACGGTGATTCTAATTTTTTAAGGTCATTATTGATAACAATAGTACAAAATGCTTGGCAAGCATGTGTGTACAAAATCAGTTAAGTGTTCTGACAAGTGCCCCAAAGCTAGAAAAGCTATTATGTGGAATTGTATGGGGAAAAATGGCTCTATTTATGAATTTTCAATTTAAGAATGGTTTTCTAGGAACATAACTCACTCGTAAATAAAGGGACTGATGTATTTTTTGTTGTCATTTTTGGATGTGGGCTTTCTTTTCTTATTGACTTTTAGGCTTTGAATAGAGAAAGGAAACAAAGATGATAATCCCATAAAAGATTGACTGAAATGTATGAATAAAATTATAAGACATTGGCCTACACACCATCAGGATATACAGTAATGTGAGTAGTATCTGCAGACTTACAAACCATATGATAGAAAAGAGCATCAAATAATTTAAAACAAAACAAAATAATCAATGTCCTGTAAATGAGGAAGTTAGTAACCAGATTGAAATTGTTGCATTTTACTAGTAGCAGTGGCATGTGTTAAAGTGAATGGGACAGTGAATGAAAGCTTTGAGGAGAGTATGAAGTCACCATTGTTGTTCACTATATGTGATACAGTAGTGAGGGGAGTGAAAGTAGACCTGATGTTAAATAGAACTGTGGAAACTGAATATAATGTGTTTGTGGATGACCTGTAGTGATTACTTAGTATGTGTCTGTGTGTGTATGTGTTGGAAAGAAATGTATATTATATAACAATTTAGTGTCATCTGTTTATTGTTTGCATCTAACACTTTTGATGTTATGGCCATGTGTTTTTGTTAGGTATGAGAACATATATACGAGTGACAACAAATTGTCCTATGCCCACAAGTTGCCATGTTGCTGCTTGCCAGAAAAAAGCAAGATGTCTGTGTAGTGTATTTGGTTGTCAATGTCATATAATACAAAGTCTGCTAAATATCATCCATATAGTGCCACTTTGTTCATTTAATGAAAATCTGTCATTCTTGATTGCTGCAAACATCTCTTTTATATATATGTTCCAGTGGCTTCTAGGTATTAACTTGAAAAGGAATAAAAATTATGGTTAATATTCATTCCATTGGTAGGTTGTGTGCTTTGCTGATGTGAGAAGTATTCCAGGGTGAAAGGCAGGAATGTGGAAGAGAACCAGTACATCAAGATGGGTGCATACCACACCGTTGATCTGGAACTCAACCGCAAATTTACCATCTTTAAGGAGCAGTGGGATTCTGTTACCATTGAGCGCGTGGAGACTGCGTGTGACCCAGCTGCTGTGAGTAGTATTGTGTGTCTGGCCTGGCCATTAACTGTACCACCTTTCCTCATCCTGAGTCTGTAATAGAAGACAACTGTTTTGTTAGGAAAGGTTTTAGTCTCCATATGTGTTTAGTGACTGGAATTAAATAGTAAACCACAACAGAAATGTGGTAATATGTATGTGCAAACAGTGGCAGGAAATTCATATTAATTTCTTCATGTATCAGCTTGTAGGAATTTATTATATTCATTTTATTTATATCAATACTCAATGTTTTATTATATTCACTGCTGTGGTTCTCCTTGAATAATGTAGTGATGTATCTTTTAAGACAAACATGAAACATAGAAATAAACAGAACCTGTCCACAGCATGCAGACTTGGCAGCAGTGGTGATGCAGGAAGGACTTGCCTTTGTATGCCTCATCACCTCTGCCATGACTGTGGACCGAGCCAAGATTGTTTACAACATACCCAAGAAAGGAAAGGCTGATGATACTCAAAGGAAAAAGGTAAGTCTCATAAATTGTAGTTTGCATTGTGGATGTTAGTGCTCTTGCCAACCACTAATTATTAGACACCCACCAGTGAAACTTCGCTGTATTGGATGGAACACTTCAAGGAAATAAACATAGATTCTGTGTGATCAGATGCAGTGCATTGATAGTTAGCAATTTTGCCTTTTATCAATCTTTTGTTTCAGGCAATCACCAAGTACTATGACCAAGTAATGACAGCCATCCTGCGACACCTCAACTTTGACGTGGTGAAGGCAGTGGTCATTGCTTCTCCTGGGTTTGTGAAGGACCAGTTCTTTGACCACATGATGAAGGTGAGATTTTGTAACTTTGTGTGTGTGTGTGTGTGTTTGTGTGAGAGACAAAAGTTTAATACTAGTTGATGTTCTTTAGGATGGTTGTATATTTTGAAAAAAATTATATTTGCATAACTAAAGAGCTTGTAGTCAGAGACAATGAGATAGTTTTGCTTAACACTGTAGTCCTTACTTTTCCAGTAGAGAGGAAGTGTGGGTTTAAAGAAAGGTGTGACTTCACTGTCCAGTGTAGGTGTTTAAAATTGAAGTTCTACTAATCAAGTTGAAGTGTTTGCCCAACATATCATTCAGTCATCCTTGAGAGCCTGTACTGAGGAGGAGGAGGATGCCCTAATCCTCTTGTATCTTTTACTGATTCTTTCCCTTTACATACATTTGACAGAGCTACTTTAGACGAAAATATAGAAAATTGAAGTCATTGAATATTACTATGAAAATAGAATATATATATTATATATATATATATATATATATATATATATATATATATATATATATATATATATATATATATATATATATATATCAGTAAGTATTCAGCTTTTTGCACTGAAAAGATTACTAATCTATTATTTACAAAGAATACACTAAAAGAAGCATAATTCTTGCAGCTTCCTACAAAAAGGTTGGATTTTCTGACACATAAATCTCCTACTTCATGGAATTAATGTAATGCAAAAGTGCTACAGGAAATAATGTTTTTGAATAATATTAGTTTTCTTTAAAAAGATTGACTTCTTGTTACTTGTGACATTGTTGCAAATTTTGCTTCACTTTTGAATCAGAGACCATGCACATTTTGTACAAGTGACCCATTTGCTTGGATGACTGGTGTTATAGGATGTATTCTAACTTTCAGGGACATTTTGGGTGACACTTTTGGGGCAGAAAAGGGCATTTTATAAGCTATGTAATAACCATTTTGAAGGACTTAAAATACATTTTATTGTGTAAGTGGACCAACATTCATTTTGTAATTGAAACTTCATTTTTAAATTCCACATTGGCAGAAACAAGGCTAGAAAACCTGTTTTCTTATAAGTGTGAAATTATTATTGGCTGTGCCAGCTTATACTCTTTATACTGATATGCTGTACAACTCTTCACTATTTAGTACCGGAAATGGGTGATAGTGATGAGATGTGATTCAATGCATTTGGATGTTATATGTGTAGTTGCAATGCATTAAGCAGCAGTAATCCATCTTTTGCAGAATGCTGTTCAGACTGACAACAAACTACTGCTGGAAAACAAAAGTAAATTTGTCCTTGTGCATTCCTCCAGTGGCTTCAAACATTCCCTTAGAGGTAACTGGCTATATTTTTCTAATCATTGCTATGTTTTACAATGATATTAGGTTGTATCTATTAAAATAATGGCATGGTAGTATTTGTTTCATAATACTGATTGCTCTTTGAAAAAAAATGGGTAGTATGGTGAATTATTTGAGTGATGCATCTGAAATCTTAGATTCTGTTTTCTGAGATGCAACCCATGTAATGGGATATGGCCAGTTGCATAACAAGATTACATTCAGTGTGGAAACAAGGTTATGTTGAGGATCATGTGTCATTTACATTGTACAATACATAAATATCAGATCTCATCAGACACAACTTAATTTTGTTACTATTCTTAGGTTCAAATAAATTTGCATGACTGAAATCTTCCTCAGAGGTGCTGGAGGACCCTGCTGTAGCAATGAGGTTGTCAGACACCAAGGCTGCTGGTGAGACCAAGGCACTACAACAGTTCATGGCTTTACTGGCTTCTGATCCTGACCGAGCTTACTACGGCATCAAACATGTTGAGCGCGCTAACGACAGTCAAGCCATAGAGACTTTATTAGTTTCAGATACACTATTCAGGTAAGGCTTTACATCTTGTCCTTCATAGTAAAGGTTGAACCTTCTAAATCTGGCAATTTCCAGATCTGATGTTTGCTGGACTACAAAAATATCACAGAATACCGCCCCCAGTAGTATTATACAAACTGTCATGTAGGCAGAATGATGCATTTTAGACATGAGTGTATTTGTATACACTATTACTATGTAACATACCACTATATGACCTCTGACCTCTTTTTTTGTAATGATACTTCCTCCTCTTATATTGCTGTTTTCTTTTCTATTCTTCTTGTGTTGTATTTATATTTTGGTGGGGTCATCTAAATTGCCTTTCACATGCTCCTATCTATATATATATATATCCTGGTATGTAAAATAGTCACATCTGTGGTATGGAACCTTGAATACTTTTGGTGTTAAGGTAGGAGCTTTATCTGAATTGTACTGGAGAGAAATAGCAGAGATTAGCTTAGTGATTTTCTAGGGGATGCCTATCAAGATTAATTTTCATCATAACCAACACAGTTCAAAGTAGAAAACAACTCTAATTTTGTCTGTTTTTCCAGGTCAAAAGATTTGGCAGAGAGGCAACGCTATGTGCGGCTCGTGGATAGCGTGAAGGAAAATGGAGGTGAAGTCAGGATATTCTCCAGCTTACATGTGTCTGGGGAACGTAAGTGTCACCGATAATTGCCGGTTGAATGTGAACATCAGAATTTTGTCAAACAATTCTGGTCTTCATACATGATTAATTCTGGATGTTTCCCCAGAGTTGGACCAGATGACAGGGGTGGCTGCTCTCTTACGTTTCCCTATGCCCGAGATTGAGGAAGAGGACCATTCCCTTGATTCTGACTCAGAATAAAAATGACATGAAGTAAAATGAACTATAATTGACAGGTGAGTGTCAGTATCACAGCAACTTTGCTACTTGTGTTTCTCCTTCCCTTCTGACAGACCTTAGACTTTATGTTTATACACGATGGAGCAAAAAATAGGGAATACATTCTGCTTTTTTTTTAATTTCAGGTGGATTCTGCCCAAAGAAGTGAGAAGTGACTTTGCAGATGGCAGAAAGAATGTGATAATGGCTTTAACATTGGAAAACGAAATAGAAGCTTGTAATAAAATTGTAATGCATTTACATCTTTCTTTTCCAACCGTATTTTTGTCAGTACATCCACTGATAACTTCTATGTGCTTGGGAAAAATTACACATTTTGGCTGCACATAAAGTGAAGGTTAATAGCTTGAAGGTTAACAATGAAATGATATCTTGTATGTGATTTCTTAACAGTTAACAGTGAAGGGATAACCTCCAGAAAGTAATTTTTAGCTTCTAATTCATTCATCATAATTTCATCTGATGTATGCAGGTTTTCAGTTTACTCTGAATAATTTTCAAAACCATAATACTCCTCAAGCTGTAATTACTATCCTGGCCCTATTATAGGTGAACCACTTTTTTACTGGTTCACAATCAATGTAGAGATATCAAACTGGCCAAGAATGTATGTATCATGTATGGTCCAGGAAACTATTACTATTATAAGTCCTTATACTGTAGATCATTAACAAAACTGCATAGATAATCATACAAATCAAATAGATAAAATGCTTATGATACATGAAAAAATAGTATTGCAAAAGAAAATAAGTTAGATGAAACAAAAGGGAATAGGGCAAGATTTTCAATGATTTGAATCTAAAAAACCATGGCATAAATTTACTGGCCTGAAGTGAATTATTAAGATGCAGAAGTACTAAATATCAGAGATCACATGGAGATATAACAATAGAATAAAGGGATGGTTAGGTATGTGAAAAGGTAGATAATGAAGGTGAGGATCCTTAAATCACTAAAATATCATCACCAGAACCATCATCGCAACTAATAACCTGATGAATGCACTCAGAGTAAGGAATGGATCACACAAGATGGTGTTGATATCTTTTCCTTCAATATTATATGTATGCACATAGAACTAATGATGTTCAGCAAGGACCTCTCCTTCCTAATTATACATGATTAGAGGCTACAGATGTTTTTCAATCCAATATCCAGTATGAATTATTGAACATGTATAAGGGTATTGAGTTTTGGTTACTTGTTTCTGTGATGTCAGATAGTTTCAGTTATGCAATGTGTAAGGTAACAAGTACAACAATTAGATCTAATAAAAGTATGTATCTCTTTGACCTGGACTGTAAAAAAGAATAAAGGATGACAAGTAATGAGATCTTTCTGCTCTCTTTCCTCCCCTATGAGAGCCTCCTTAATGACTGGCCACAGCAAAAAATCTTAGTTTAACTTTTTATGTTAGAATTCTTAATCCTCTTTGAATTGGAAGAGATAACTAGGAAAATGGGAAAAGGATTCTAAGACAAAAGATAAAAACCTGAAACTTTCAACTGCTGTAATGATGTTAGGATTACAATAAAAATGATTTGGTTATCATTCTAGGCTTTCAAGCACCTCATTAATTTTCAGAACTGGGCATATTACCAACCGACAGGTAGTGTATTTACTGTCAATGCATTGCCAAAAAATCAGGAATGCATTACCATCAATGAGTTGCAGATTTTAATATCCTGAGAGCAGACTGCATTACTGCATTACCTTTATCAAAATTCAAAGTGCATCACTAGCATTACTGACACTTACTAGTGCATTGCCAGCCAAAATCAAACAAAGCAGTTTTAAAATAGTCCAATATGGACATTCCTGACTACAAGCAATCTCTTGAAGACGATGCCAATGGAGTGCTGGCTGTGAAGCCACTGGTAGCACTATTGACAGAACACTCCTGCTTCCGTCTCCTCTCTTCACAAAATGATCCATTGTCCAACAGTCATTGGTTACTGGTTGATGAAGAAAAAGAATATATTGAATGTTGGTTGTTGGGTGGTTGTGAGCACACAGAAAGCTGAGCAAACAAGGACACTTTGCTAGGAATTGCTGCAGAACAGAGCTCAACAATGCTGCACAACAAATTCAATGACTGTCGTCTTCGTTTCTTAACTTCTGAAAATTATGATAATGCAAGTAGTAATGCTAAAACTTTTTGATGGATTGCTGGTAGTGCATTCTTTGAAGATCTTTGCATTACTGCAGTATTGCATTACCAATTTGATAGTGCATTAATAACACAATAATGCAAGCAGTAATGCAAGTTCCTGGCTCTGCAATAAACTATTCAGTGATTTAAGCATGATAAAACCATTTTGTTTTCTGTTTTGCTTACTATACATACAAATATCATTCTTAATAGCTTTGATCAGAAATTGCAGACCTTGTTATTAGGGAAAAGTAAAGATCTGTTCTATAACCCTTTTAAACATCACCTGAAACTCTATTTAGTCTAAAGACATTGAACAAAATGAGTCAAAACAAGACACTGACATCTTACGTAACAGCCTCAAACACTGACCTCACCAACTAACACGTTATGCCTTCCATCCCATCCAGTGTATCAGCAACAGGTAGAACAAGCCTGCATGACAGATGCCAGCCCATCCATGAGTGATTAGTTCTAAGTGTCTGATTCATCAGCACTTCTTCCAAAAAGCCAGCCATCATAAATTGCAGCAAAGCACTGTATGAAATGGCAGACATATGAGTGAATGGTAGCAAACAATCAATTGATCCCTACATGTGCAGTACAAAAAATATTGATTTGTTTACTTTACAACAGGAACCATTACCAACTTCAGATATTAGAGTATTAGATTCTGTAAATCTATCAGAATGTTAAAAATTGTTATACTTTCAACATTTGCATTTTGTAACAATGATTCCAGGGGAAAAAATTCAGCTACATATATATTCTAGTTATGTTAAATCGCACAAGTGAGCTTATCCACATCATTAAAAATATATCCAGTTTTTTAGATGGAAAACAGCTCTATATACTTGAACAATGTAAGGCAATTATTTTATGGAATATTACTGACTACAGTAAAATAACCTTGTTCTTTGGTGAAGATTGGCAACAAGTGTGTGTGAGCCAGACTCAGAAACAATCATCTACTGGTTCACTCTTCATGTTCTCTGGCTGAATGATGATGGTGTCATGGTAGCTGTGGTCTGGACCATACATTTCATCCTGTGGCTGGTAGTAGTACACTTCCATGATGGTGCCGTCTTCCTGCTGGATTATCTCATGGACCTGATGCTGCTCCAAATCTTCATCCAGCACCATCTGCTCCTCCTAAAACATCATTACTATTGTTCACCTTCCACTTAACAGGATTCTCCACATAGAAAATCTTGAACAGGCCTTTACAATAGATTCACAAAGTAAAATGGTATTACTACCTATATAACTCACGTTTTCCTTGCACTGGTTCTCCAAACTCAAGTGGTAAGCAGCAGCAGTGGATTCTGCCTGGTGCTCATTGTGCTTCTGTTTGCGGCTTCGCTTGGACTTGTGTCCCACCTCACTGCCTGGCCCCGACTCTTCTGCCGCTGCTCGTTTACTTCGCTCCCCATCCTGCTCACTTCTGCCAATACAAATACAAGCATGCAATTTATACTGCGACAAACAACTAATCACTATACTAAAAAATCTTAAAATAATAAGTAGCTAAGCAATGAATTTTAACATAAGTATAAGAAATAAAGTATTGCTTTGACCAGTGTATGACTGTGATGCATCACTCCATTGCATATTTTCTATTCCTATTATTTCTTTAGTCAATGAACTAAAGTAGCTGTTGAGCTTGGCTTAAAACTAAGAATAGAATATTTTTACAATACAACTTGTGCTTCAAAATCATTACTTACCCAAATTGAACCTCTGGCACAGGCACAGTATTTCTCACAGCGTTATAGATATGTCTGAGCTGCTCCTCCAGCTGGTTCAGGTATTCTTCATTGTCTGTCTGCACCACCATCTCTGTAATCTCCCTCACTAGAGCTGCACACCGGTACTGAAGGATACTCTTCCCCTCAAGTCTCATCTCTTGCTTCACCTACAGGAAAATAGGAAAATAGAACCATGATATTATTATGATGAACTTTTTTTCACTTGTGTATTCCTTCCTCACACAAAATAAAACCAATAAAGAGAGAGACAAATACAACTATCCACTTGATACAAAATACAATCTTCCAAAGAAGCCTAACCTTGTACATGGCATTCTGAATGTCTGAAGGTGTGGGGTTATATCTGCGGTACATGGAGGGTGGTGGTTCGCCACAAGGGAACAGTTCCTCATGGACAAACTCCTCAATGGCCTCCTGCATCATCTTGACAGTGGACACTCCCTGACGGGTTAGCTCATACATTTTCTGCAGCACCCGTGAGTCTACTGGCTCCTTGGTACGGAACTTTGTGCTCTACAGTAGACAAGAGAGCACAGTAATTTATCGAGCGGTGACAGAATCCAAACATAGAGTGTTACTTACAGTAGTTACCAGTGACAACTTTCTAGGTTACAAATGGTTATGACTCTGAAGAAGAAAATATCAGAAAACGTCATAAAATATAAACAATTATAATACAAAAATGCAAATTATCAGAAAAGATATAAGTAATTATGCTACAAATACAAACAAGTGATGAATAAAAAAGAGTTCTAACTGTGCCACCACCTTCTAGTGAGTAGGAAACTCTACACTACCTTAGTCTGTTTCCTCTTCTTGGAGTCTGCTTTGCTGGATATTTCATTGGCACACTCCTCTGGGACATCAAACACTGGCTCCTCCTTCACCTGCAACAATAAGTATCTTGTCATGACTCTATTCACGTATGCTATTCATCTAATGTCACGATGCACCAGAGTCATGAACAATAAGCGCTCATAAATGTCTAACTTATGTCACATGAGCTATTACCCAGCACACAACAGACTTCAATGTTAGTGCCAGACTGTATCATGTGAGTCCCTTAATGAAGAGTGTCTGTGATGTGTAAACAATGGATGGTCAATGTAATGCAAGTGTGCACAACAATATTGGTTATTCTTTTATATATATATATATATATATATATATATATATATATATATATATATATATATATATATATATATATATATATATATATATATATATATATCATATATGACTAAAAGACTCGGAGTAAGATGATGTACTTACCAGGCCTAGCACAGGGTGTCCAAGATGTGTGCTCGGGTGCGGCAGTCTCACATAATACCAAGACTCCCGTACAAACCTCGATGAATAACGCTTAAAACTGCTCACTATTTTCCGCTTGGCCAGTTTTCTCATGTGATCAGTTGGCAGTGAGTTGATGGCTAATAAAGCATTTGGCATCTGCAGAGAAAGAAGAGGGATTCAAATAATGTGTATGGGGGAGTAAGGGAAGACAGTGTAATAGCTAACCAGATCTTAGTTTATCCTTAGTTCTCTCTCAGCACACATTTTTAGTGAGAGTTGCTACTAAGACTACTTGCATGGCATTGCTACACAGTCCATGGCTACATCCCCACAGCCCAATCCCCGTTCTTCAACATTCCTATATTCTCTGTACACCATGCTTATTTTATTAAATCCTTCATGTTCATAACAAGAGATCAGTTGAAGGAGCTTACCTTGTGTTGTGGGAATTTCATGATGTGAGTGATGTAAATCTCTGCAGGACAATTTACTTTCTTGGTCACCTGGGCTCTGTTTCTGGACTTGGGCTTCACACCACTCTCCTACAACACCATTACAATTCTTCATGTCTTATCCCACAGTATATGGATCCAAAGTACATGA
The DNA here is from genome assembly GCA_020233015.1 of Callinectes sapidus. NCBI lineage: Eukaryota > Metazoa > Arthropoda > Malacostraca > Decapoda > Portunidae > Callinectes > Callinectes sapidus. Next base: position 29,309,530 of record CM035181.1, on the reverse strand, counting down.
TAAATATGTATAAAAATATTCTGAAGGTATAATATCTTAACAAGTACATACATCTCCATATCTATAAAATCAAGGTGCATTCAAACATTGGATACAACTCTATTTGCATTGTGTTTCCTGTGCCCCATCTTTATTCTTATGGACACATCATAATGAAAGATAGATCATTGAACAATGATAAGCCTCTACTTTACCATTCCGAAAAAACAAAACAAAAAAAAAAACAAATCACAAAATGTACATAACATTATAAAATAAATATATAAAAAGATCCACATCAGAGCACTTATCTCAAACTGATGCATGAAAGGAGACTGCAAAGTTATGCTATTAAATTGTTACTGCTGTTTCATCATCCTATTTCTTGCTTGAGCCAACCTTCAATTTACCTGTTGTTCCCTCAGCTTGCGTATCTGATACTTCTCCTTGTGGCCCTTATTGGTGTCTTGGCCCTGATGGCACATGAGGACCCAGCGGCCCACATGCATAAATGGCACTCCATCGTACTCAATTGGCACGCCACACTTGCCTGTGTTTGACCAGTAGTGGATCCTCCCCCGTTCTATGTTTGGGACATATGCTGTTGATGTAAAGGAGTCAGGGATACACTCTCAGGGTTATGTGGATGAAGTAATTATGCAACTTCTTGATTTTCTACAAACAATATCAAGAACAAGCACCTTTCTCTACAAACTAAAACACAGCTTTGCACTTTTGTCTGTGTGCAGACAAAAATTTAGTAGTATAACTAGAATTCAATAATACATTGAATACAAAAAAAAAAAATGTGGCATTACACAAAATATGCTGCAATGAGTGTGGTAGGAACTTGATTACCAACTTAATGTGTGGAACATCACAAGCAGAGAACATACTGAACATTTGTAATTACTCGGGAACAATATAAAATTACCATCTTATAGAAATTTCTTCTTTAAAATTTGCAGAATATAACTTGTAATATTTACAATAAAACTTACAGTATTATATTTAATTTCTTTTCACCAAATATTTACTTAAATAATGACATCTCAAATTATGACAAATTTTTAAGGACTATAATCTTAACAAATTCATTAAGGAAAATTATTAATTTAGAGACAGGATAGTCAGGGCCAACATAAACCTACTCAGGTCTTGATGGTAATCTTGGTCTGATTAGTAAATATGTCAGACTCGCATTTCCATGAATGTTTTACCAGCGGCTCAATCCCTGTCAAACATCCAAGTTATCCTCCCTCTAAATAAATTTCTGATAAAAATTTACAAGTTCCTGCCTTTGTCAAAGATGGTTGTTTGTATCCTTAGACTTTCAAAGAAATGCAAAACTGTCTTTTCTGATCTCCCTGACCAACTGAAACAAAACCAATTAAATCTAAGGTATCATAACTCTAAAACTAACCTAGCCTAACCTAACTATTTTTGGCATAATATATTGATTTTCAAAAGCATCAATATTACTCAATAACAACCAAGTATGTAAAACACTTTATAAACGTTAAGAACAGTGAGTATACTACCTTAACACAAAGTTGTGTCATGAGCTACTGACAAGGATCGATAGTAAACATTATTAACCTTACTTCAGTATCATCCTAACTTGAAATGACAACCACACTGAGATAAAGCAGCACACACATACATACACACACACACACACACAGTAGTACACTCATACAATACCACACCACCAACACACCAACATTATAGCACTCACCCTCATCCCCAAAGTGCTTGTCCCGGTTGTACTTAATGAAGTGGGTGCAGGTGTCTTGCTGGTACTCCTCAACACACTGGCACACTTCATGCAAGGAGCGGAACTTGAGCACTGTGAAAGACTTGTCCTCTGCAGCAGCCTCTTCAAGCTTGATGGCCCGGGCATACTCGTGCATCATAGTGAGGCGAGGAGGAGGAGGAGGAGGAGAGGAACTAGGGTGACAAGAGGCTGGTAGAAATGACAAGGAGAGGATTCGGACTTGGCACTAATGCTTTTTTACACGGGAATGGCCCCAGTGCTTAGTTTGGGACAGACAGGGGAAAAGACTGGGCAATGGGACTGGACAGATTACATTGGTACAGGAATTGGGATTACCACCGGGATTGTAAGATATCCATGGGAACAAAGCGCACACTTGGATGAGAACGAAAACTAAGTGATGGAACAGAGCATGTGGTCAGGATTGGGGGAGGATTATTTAAGGCTGGGACTGGGATATAACATATACTGGGATCAGCGGGACATGGAAAACTAACCACGAACTTGGATAAAGGGCTGAACTGGGCAAATCACAGACGGACACACAAACACAGCGAATAACGGCTTAATAACACCAACAGTAAATCTCAGTGGATCAAAACATTGGTGGTAGGTAGGCAGGGTTGAGTAATGGTGTGACTGCCATACTTTACTCTTTATGTGAATATCATGTCTTGCCAACTATAGTTTTAGTCTTCTGAATCTTGAATAATTCCTTAAAAGCAACCTTAAGTCACATGCCAGGTCTGTTATACACCATTATTTAACACGTTTTTATATCCGTATGGCCGCTGTGATGTTGTTCCCCACCCTCAGCTTGAGCTTGAGTCCCGCAGCTCCGCGTCCGAAGCGAGGCACTTCCCCCAAGAATTCTAAGAAATAATATCCTTGCACTTCCCAGTAATATACGCTGACCCATGCTGATGTCAATGTGGCGAAGGGAAGGAAGCAATTGAATGTTTCCTGATGAATAAAGCGGTGGGCAAGGGAGGGGGGGGGGGGGAGTCTAGGAACACAGTGAAATGTTATTATGTGTAATGTTCGAGACCAATCAACGCTACTTTTTTTCCTTCTTTTCACTTACATACTGTTCTCTGCCGCCTGTATTTGCAGTTGTTTTAAGTTTTTGACAAGCACTTAAAAGTGAATGTTTTAACGCACCATCTTGACACGTTCAGTAGGGCTGGGCAAGATCCGAAAATATAAATAATCGCGGATCCGATTACTTGGCCAGCAGGCGGATCCGTGGGATTCGGGTCCGGACCCGTTACTATAGTCGTTGCCATAGGTAAAGAACATTTAGGTGCGGGATTTTCCCGTGAGGAGATAAAAACTCAATAGAAGTGGGGGGGGGGTGCAGGAGAGAGGGGAGTGGTGGTAGTGGGTAGATAGGGAGGTGGAGTGGGACCGACAGACAGATAAGGGAGGGGTAGGTTTATAGGGATGAGGGGAGAGGGAGGACAGGGGGGTACATACAATGTAATAATTTTGCATTTAAATTTTACCATCAGAGCAACAGTTTGTGATATATAGGTTCAGTTTTCTACAATTATGTATAATTATTCCATTGCACATCAGCCTAATAAACCTACCATTCAATAATCATTGAATTTTTAAGTCATTTGCCAATAATTCTTGTGTTTCTCTCTTTAATTGGGTTCACTTAACCTTGCCATATCTGTTAAAGAAAATGCATATTAAAGAGCAACAATGTATTCTTAACATGTATTTTCAACATTTTTAACCTTGCTTCACAGCAGCTGCCTGAGCCGGGCATGGAGCTCTGGACTGAAGTACGGCATCAGATGTGGGGCATACTTTAATAATAACTGCTTTTCTTCCTCCTCCAAAATGTCTTTCCTGTGTAAGAGAAATGATACCACAACTCTCATATAAATAATACAGGAGGATGAGAAATATTTCATCAAAAAGATCCTAATGAACATCATATTTTATGCTCTTAATTTCCAGAATATTACAATGGCGTTAAGAATCAAATAAAAAACTGCACATTTCTAACCTTAGTTGATTGTATGCTAATTCCTCTTGGTCATGTAGTTGGAGTTGCTTCATTAGTTTGGCTCTAAGTACTCGCCGCTCTTGTAAGAGGTGCTCCACCAACTGATGATGGTCCAGCTGCCTCCGTTTGCGGGCTCCTGCCACCAGTTGGTCTAGCTTGGATTCCTCAGCCATCACTTCTAAAAGCTAATGGAAAAGGCAAATAATTTCCTTTGACATAAAATTGCTGTAATAACTTTGCTCATAAAGATTCATGTTCATTGAACAAATTAGGAAGTAGCATCTCAAGTTATGAGTTTAATTTGTTCTCTGAAGGAGCTCTTATCTCAATTTGCTTGTAATTCAAATAAATTTTCCCCATTGATATCAACTAAAATCCCATTAATCCATTCTAGCCTCCCAGAAAACACTACAATATTTTTTACATGTTTGTAAAAGAAGGAATTTATAACCGCAAGGCACCACCACTCATCTAGCAACTTGGTAAACCCCACAGATAATGCAAGAGAATCTGCCCAACTGGAAGGAGGCCAGGAAAACTTATTGATATATAAAAGAATTACACTGAAATTTTTGTTAACTTGAAGCTTTCCCAAGGTGAGAATACATTACTTGATTTATAGGTATCGTTAGTCAAACTGCTTGATACTCAAGCAGCCATTTGGAATTAATTAAGTTTAAGTATTGAATATCCACTGTATTTAACTTACTACAGCTTATATTCCATGAAAAAATACTGACAAAGCAAATAATATATAATTACCAATTTCCTGTACTCATGATCTTTTTTCTGTTCTTTAGCTTCCTGCTCCTTCTTGTACCTAAAAAAATGCAAAGTACAATATATAGAAGTTGCAAAAAAATACAATAATACAAATTCAAAATTATGTACATAAATACAACCAGAGAGAGAGAGAGAGTGAGAGAAGTGAGCACATGGTGGGATAACTGAGAGAAAGATACAGTACCAAGATGAAGTATACAACGATGGACAAAATTTTAAGCGGTATAGAAAAGTTTTATACTGTACATACTTCACTTGGTCATCCAGCCCTCTAATGAAGCTGAGTCTTGCTTCTTCTTTATTTTTCTCCTTCTCTTGAGTAAATTTCTTTTCTTGGGCACTTTTTTCTAGTATTTCCAGTTCAAGTCTTGTATCCTGGATCATCTCTTTTTCCATCTAGAAATAATAATAATAATAATAATAATAATAATAATAATAATAATAACAATAATGAATTACAAGGATCAAGGTGTAACAGATTCGCTACAACCATGATCGAAAACCTATGCTATATTTGCAGATTAGCTAGCTCACTCACATGCAATATTGTCGGCATTCGCTTACACTATCATGACATAGGCTTCAGTATCATCCACCTCATTCTGTACAAAATGGACCACTATGGACATACCACAAGACACAGCAATGGTTGCAGAACTGCCAAGGAGCCCAAGCCCGCCTACTCAAGATTTATCAGCCCCTTACGATGTTGTAGATTACCTGAGTGACTGAACTGTTGGATATAATAGACTAAACCCTCAGGATTGTTACTTGTGGCAGACTTGGTGGGAAAGCCAGGAATAGCTTAGAGAGATACACGAAAAGATGTGATGCACTGAAGCTAGTAATTAAAGTACTTAGCCAATACGGAATGTGGTTTTCCAGCAATTATTGTCCTGGGTCATCCTATGTCCTGTTTTTACCGTGTCTTATTCATCTTCTCTGTAATAAAGCCCCATGTATCTTTATTGTGCCACTGAATGGTGAAGGCAATCAGGCTACCCACAATACTGACTATATGAGGATGGAAAGTCTTGTCACAGGTTTGGCTGGGTTTCCTGTATTGTCTGTTCAACGTAATATTAGCTATTGCAATCCTTCAGACTTTGTATGTACTATACTGTTCAGTTCAGTAGTGTTTAATTTACATGGTTTTTATGCACCTTTCTCGTAATTCAAGAAATCCCTGAACCTAAACTCACTGGACAATCTGTACTATATACTAATTTAACTTTTCTCATCTTACTCACTTGCTGCTTCTCTAACTTATGGATGAGGGCCACTTCCTGCTGCTGCTGCTGCAGCCTCTGCATCTCTGCTTTTAGTCGCTCCATTTCTTTTTGAAGTTCGATCTTCAAGTTATATTCTTCTGCACACCTGTGAGAGTTTTTTTTATTATTGATCTATGAAGTGGTCTACTAAAAAAATTCAATAATTCCAACAAATGATGATTTACATAAATTATACTACATCTCCAGAGAAAAGAGAGAACATGTTCCAAAGTATGACAGAAAGGATGTCATATTTCATAAACAGAAATAGCAAAACATCAAAGAAGATAATCTATTCACAATGAGGAAAGAAAGAAGTGATGACCATGTTGAACTTCTGCAAAAAAAAAAAAAAAAAAAAAAAAAAAAAAAGAGAATAAGTGTAAACAGGGATCTTAGTAAGTACCTAAGTACCAACTCAATATGGAGAGAAGTTTGGATTTCCATAGATTCTTGATACAAATGGGAACCAAAATTGCATCCAACATTGCAGTCAGTGGAGTATGGAATGCTAAAGTGTTAGTTTGAGAAATTCATTAAAGGGATAAAAGCTCTACTCAATTTAGAATCTGATAATACTACATTAAAATCAATAGAGAAATAAGTTCCTCTTTGCCAAACCTTGATATATTTTCATCTTGTAATTTATCCTCCTCTTCAAGAAGTTTCCTTAGTTTGGTCTGCTTCTGAAGGGCCAGCCGAGTGTTTTCCTTGGATACTTGTCTCTTCTCCCATTGCCTAAATGAACAATAAAGTAAAAAAATTTGCTCCTGTACAAATATTAGATGTACTACAATGGCATACAATCTATTTGAGTTACAATGAAAGTTTTATGTGACTAAAAACAACATATTGTATAACCAACTTGTCATCAGGGAAAATATTTTTCTTTTTGTGACTTTCTTGATACATTTGCTAATGGTACACATTGTATTAGGCTATGTAAGTAAATATCATTGTTTATAAGTACTTTGTTGCATTTCAAAGTGCTGAAACTCTGAGTTTTCCAGAGTAAAGTCTTGCCATCCAAGTTTTTTTTGCTTATGATAACAATTTTGGAACAGATCATGATTATAAGTCAAGTATCTAAGATAGGAGAAACCAAAACTTGTGCCCCTAAGAAAATACCTATAATGAAATGTTCACGCCATGTAATATATACACTATGGCTAACAGACGCCACCACATGTGAAAAATACATAATGCATACATAAAATACAATAAATAATAAAAACAATTATGCCCCCACATGTGCAATATACATAATGCATACATAAAATACAATAAATAATTAAAAAATCAATTTTCATCCTGAAAACCTACTCTTTTTTCTCCTTTTCCATTAACTTGTTGTGATCCACTTCTGCCATCATTTCAATGACATTTTCAGCTTCAGCTTTAGCTTTACCTGCAGCTTTTTCAGCAATCTGCTCCTGCAAAACCTGTAAGGAAATTTTTCATTGAAATACTCTGAAAATTAAACAAGAGGATATATCTGTTTGAAGATCTGTAAGATTTGCATCATGAAAAATGCAGCACAGTTGTGCAGAAATACTTATAAAAAGAATGGGTGTCTGTCTACTGAAGACCAATAGGATTGACATCATGAAAAATATATCACTCAACTCAAAATGAAATTCAAACAAGTTTTTCTTTTTTACATTTTCATTAAAATGTAGGTGTCCTTTTCTAAAAATCACAAATGGAGATTTCACAAGTAATTTCTTTTGATTTTAAGGAAGTTTGTGGCCACACAGATCTTCCTGTGTGATTCACTGTCTTTAATTAAAGAGTAATCATCTCTCAGTAATAATAGAAGATTTTCTTAACATTCTTTAACCCATAATAATAATGCACTTGTATGGTGTTCATGTGCAGCACATTACCTTTTGCTAATAGTTTGCTTCAATGATGAAATTAAATTAATTTCAATGAAATAGTTATCAAAAAACACAATACATTAGCTTCCAACAAAATATTAAAACACATGAAACAATTTGTGTATATTATGTAGAATAAAACTAAGTGAATAGATAAAATACTTCCCCTTTGATTTTCAAGCATTTTAACTTCTTGGTCTGCAAGGATCAAAGAAGCAGAAAGTTTTTCCTCATGGTCTAGTTCCTTCACAAGACCAGCATATTCTCTTTCTTCAATCTGAAAAACGAATGTATATATTGTATTCATTAGCATTCATCCTACCATCTTTATAACTATATTTCCTGATAATAATGTCTGCACATGTTTCATTTTCACTAAGTATTCATATAAAACAAGAATATTTAAATGAAAAATTGACAAAGACTTCTTACATTCCTTAGTTTTGTGTGAACTTCTTTTTCAGCAATGGCAGCTCTATTGTAACAAGTTAATGCACAGGCTTTAAGTTTTGATTCTAATGCTCGTAGTTCCTGACTGGAAGACACAACTTGGTGCCTGAAAAAGATACAGTACAGTATATCAAGCAAGGGATAATTTAAGTTATTTTCTTACCTCTAAGCAAGTAATTTTCATTTCATAAACATCTCAAAAATTAACTATTACATATAATAGAAATTGATCATGTCAGAATATCTAATACATAATTACCACTGTATTCTTAAAAAAAAAAAAATAATAATAAAAAATAAAAAGTGCCCCAAATATTAATGTTTTCAATGTAAAATAACAAGTCACCTCAAGGCAGCAGCATTTCCAAACTTTTTTTCCATGGTTTGTTACATGTAGAACTTGATGATGTTATGTTTCTTGTTTACTGAAAGAGAAATCAAATCCATTGTAAACAACAAAGTATCATATTGTAATATTGTATTTATTTGGCTTGTCTAGAAATTTTGGAGAAAAAAAAAAGAAAATAAAAATGAATAAATAAAAAAGGATAGTGGAGACTCAAGTTATGAAACACAGCAATGCAATTCTTCTTAATATTTAGCATCCTTTAGCATCAACCTAGAGAGAGAAGAGGCTAAGGTTACTAAAGTTATAACTAGAATCTCCATTTACTTTATGGGAAGGGAGTGAGGATCCAGTGGGTCAGACGGTTTGAAAGGAAAGTATTGGCTGTAACTACAAAACATATTACCAAACTGAAGAAATGGATAGATTGATACAAGTCTGGTAAATCTTTATATGTACAGCTGCACCAGATACAAGCATGAAACTCACATATCTTGTAGAAGGGTTGATGATCTTAGCATAAATGTAGAAATTGTGTGGCACTGTATGCCCTTTACTATAAAACGCATCCTCTGTTTGGAACTTGAGTTATATGGGGAATATTAGAAAACTGAAGACAGTTCAAAGAAGATTGGCAAGAGAAATTCATGGGATAAAGAACTTGGACTACTCCCAGCGCCTAAAAACCTTGTACTCAGTCGAAGGGAGATTACTTGGATATGATCTTATCAAATATTGAAAAAATTTTCATGGTCACTTATGTCTAGAAATTATCTCTTTCCTCGTCCCTTGTTGAGTAGTACAAGGGTTATGATTTCAAAATTGCTCATTTTAGAATCTAGCTGGAGATTCAGAAGAGATTCTTTAGTGTGTGGTGTGTTGACCTGTGGAATGTATTGCTGAGCTTGTTCTGTGTGAAAATATGGAAACATATAAACATGGCCTTGCTCTAAGTTCAAAATTTGCTCATTCACTTTGCTGAGGTAAATTTTTGTGGTTTTGTCAGGGTTATATATTGCTGTTTATGATACACTTTCCAGCCAGTTCTTGCTGGTAGCTTTTATTGCCCGTTAAAATGTTTAAGTAATGGCATGTCAGCAGAGTGTGGCTTGCCATAGCTATCCTCCACCTGTGGGGTTGGGGAGCCTACCAGATAACACATTTAGTATGTTTGTAATAGCATTCAGGAGCGTGGCCAACATTTGTGATTTTATAATTCCAGTGGTGTAATTTTTTAGGTCTTAGGTTAGATTAGGTCAATGTCCTCCTAACGTAGGGGGGGAGGGGGAGTCGGTAGGCACAGTCCCCTTGGCTAGGATAGTTAATGTTAGGAGAATTCGGAATATTAAGTGGTGGATGGTGGGTAAGGATGAAAGGAATGCAGATGTATTATAAATGATTACCCAAAGGCTTCCCAAACACATGTAGACACACTTATATATCTCAAACACAAGTAGACACTCTTATACCTATACCCTAAAGATGCGTAGATCAACTCGTAAATGCTCCAAACACTCGTAGACACACTCTTATATACCCCGAAACACTAGTGACACTCTTATATTGCCCAAACACACGTCGACACACTGAAAAGAACCCAGAACATGCCTATATTCACCCTGATACACACCGACACCCCACACAAAACTGTATATACTGAAAAGACACTAATATACCACCCAAAACACACACACACACACACACACCATGCCTATATACATCTAACACATCCATACACAGTCTCACATGCTTACACTCATATATTCCCTAGGTCCCTAACACACACATACACACAACCTCCCCTCCAAAAAAATGCCAGATTGCATTGTAAAGCACGTTAAAATTACAAGGGACACTAATCTACATATTGTGTTTGACTCTTCCGCCTCCCTTTCTCCGTTCTTCTTCTCCCCCTCCCCTATTCCTTCGTTATGTGGCTTCCACCTACATGCCTGAGCCTAGAAACATACAAAACACGTAGAAATCAATCGATCTCGGATAAAATGTTGATGAAAGGGTGTGGTGAAAGAGACGCCAGCCCAGCCCATATCTACGCTATAGAACACCATTAAACGCCACGTATTCACCGAACAAAGGCACGGGACACTTCAAAGGCTACGGAGTTATTATAGAAACAATAAAAACAAACTATGGAAGCGTAATATCATCGTTGGATATATGGAAAATAGTTGAGTGATCCCTTTATGCCGGAGTGGGTTGGCTGGTGGCCGAGGAAGGACAACCATCAGGCAGGGTTTAACCAAGGATATTATAATCGTCCTTGGGCTTAACCATCTTGCCTCTCTCCTCTCATCTCTTCAAAATTATGGCAAAATGGGAGTATTTTACCACTGGATACGATGTGCTACACTGGTAATTCTATTCTGAGACACATACTACGTCGTACAATATGTGAAAGAGGCGAATAATAGCTGGAAAAACTGATGACTAACCTCTTTATTACTGGTTACACATTTTATCACCTCTTCAGTATTTGGGAGGACATCGCACTGTTTTCCTTCGCATACGTAAATAAAATCTGATAGGGGAGGGGGGGGGGAGGATATCCCAGAGTATGAGCATCACCCCATACACGCACTCAGACACCTAAAAACATTCGATAATGACCCAAAATATACTTTTAATACCATACAGCAAACCAATATGGCCCAAATACACTGAGAACTCACTAGAAATACTCAATTTATACTAGTATTGTTCATACATGCACTAAGACTACTTAAGACACTCGATATTGATATACAAAACATATGTTATACACCTCAAAATATCCCCAAACAGCCAAATACTCATACAACAACATACTCAAGATACGTGAAATATGCATTTAATCATCTAAGTCAAATTTATGTTATAGGAAGTAAACTCTCAAAAAAATAAAAATAATTCTAATTGGCTCTGGCCATTTCCCTAAACTGATTTTTTTATTCACTATTTTTGTAAAGTGCAGTTACTTACAGTTAATTGTGCCATCTACAAACATACAGAACTTAATTCAGACAGGTGGTGGAAGGTCTCTACCTGCTCTGAGTACACATAGGGCAAGCTCCACTTTCTTCCTGAATAAGTCTGGCTCAGCAATGACTCTTACCAAATCCTTGTAGTCCATTTGAAGCAACATACCAGTTAGCTTGGGTGCCTCTATAGGATATGTGTCCACCAGTTTCTCATAGATTACTTCTCCCACTTCCTCCTTTTCTCTGCTGAGGGTTGAAGTAGATCCTCCTTCACCCTGAGGAATTATGATAATAAATAGTGCTGAATGTATATAAACACATCACAAAATATAGTTATGTCCTGGGTGAAACTAAAACACTATTGTAGCTAGAAAAAAGATTAGGTAAGCACTCTGTTCCAATCGTCATTTTTAAGAATAAGTAATAGGCTTGGCATTAACTCTGAAAATATTACATAACTGAAAAAATGACTTAACATAACTATACTATAAACCCCAATACAAAAGCAGATAATGACAACTTAATACAATTTATGTTACTGCAGCTGCAACAGGACATTATAGTTCATCCAACACACACTGAAAATTGTGAAAAATGAAATGTTTCTTCTATTGTCCAGATCAGTTCTGTTAAACACAAGGATACATTCTGTAGTTTGTGATGAATTCCAATCACCAAAAATCATTGAATGACATTTGTTAAAGCACAAACAAAGCATAAATTTTTAGAGCTTGTGCCTGTTTTTGACTGCCACACCATCTTCTCATACTTAATTTTTGCCATCATCTGTGTGGTGGGTACTAATCAGCTACAGTTATATCTGTGAATTTCATGTAAACCAAACTATCTCTGACCTGGATGAAGTTGAGGTACTCTTCTCTGGATTTCTTCACTGCCTCCATCAAGAGGTTTCGGTCACTTAGGAGCTCAGTCACTGAGGAGATGGGCAGCTCCAGCAGCATACCTGTCACCTGCTGGGGGACAAGTGCTTTTTTTGTTTTCTGATATCTGTATAGTATCTAAATACATTCATAAGTGTTTTTTGTCATCAAGATCTATCTTAACTTCTAAGAATGGTCTTGGCCCCTTGCTTGGAAAGAACAAAAATTAAAATTTAAAATCATATACATTTATAAAGACTACAAAATGTAATGTATTAACAATATATACAATGTTAGAACATTCATTGGCTATGTATTAAAACTAACTGAGGAAAGTCAAAACTATTTCTTCACTGAAAACAAAATCTAGCAACCTATAAACAAAGAAGTACCCAGTAGTGGACTTCCATCTCTTCTCTGCCTTGGTCACATGCATTAGCTCCTCCTTATGGACACTGATCTAACAAAGCACTAGCTAACCTACCTAGAATGAAACCACAGTAGAATTTTACTTCACATCTCCCTGAAGAAGGGATTCCTCTATTACCATTCCATTGCTCTCACAAATATGAATCAGATGACTGGCATGATATTACCACGAAAGTAAGAACTTATTATTTACTTAAAGCTGATATTCAACATTTTAATCTAGCTTTCTTGAACAAGTAACACAAAATAAGAACAGACCTGAGCACAAAGTTCTTGCTCCAGCTGAGACACGGCCTGAAAGAGAGCCACTCCAAGGGACTCCCGTACCTCTGGGGTTTGCCTTAGAGTTAAATACTTTTTTGTCAATATTGCCATCAAACTTTATTAATATTGTTATATCATGCTGTATTCTTATTACCTCAAACTTTCAAAATGTGACACCACCCAGTCCCTACATCCAATCATAGTATCATCATGAATCAGATTTAGTGCAAAGAAAATATATTTGCTTTCTTCTGGCACAGTTTTGAGCTGATAAAGAATGCAGCTGAGTAAATCATTCAGGGACCACAGGATATTTCTTCAGTTACTACGATAAAAAACACTGAAATGTTTTTGCATTTGTGCGACGCAGACACTGCTGATGGGTTATCAACAATTACTCCAGGTAGGTTCATTCGCTGCAATTTAAGTGGGTTTTTTTCTACCTCAGAATAAAATAGAAACTTGAGATAGAAAGATGCCTTTCTCCATAGAACAACAGCCATCAAAAGTCAATTATACGATGGTGTGGTGCTAAAGTTGAAGTGGGGTAGTAGTGTAGTGAAGGGGCTCATCATTTACACAAATTCCTGCTGGTAACAAAAGGTAAGCCTCACAGGTGACTGCACCTCAATTTAATTTGGGATAGAATATCAGAGAGAAAAGAAAATTGTTGAATTAATTATGAATACAAGGCTGGTACTCGTGACAATGGTATGCAAAAATTCATTCTTTACTTACTCAGAGAATGAGAGAATAACTTTCTCCAAGCTGTCTTCTAAGAGTGTGTCAGATGTTAACAACTTGATTATCTCCTTATTAGATCTGTCAGCAGTCAGTGCATCTGTTATCTGTAATAAGTAAAAAAAAAAAAAAAAAAAAAAGAAAGAAAGAAGTACAATTCTGTGCTTAACTTTATCTTCAGCAGCATCAATCACCAACAAAATGTATTCACTTTACTGTTAGAAACAATTTAAATCAAAACAGGTTTTGAAATTCAAATTTCACAATGACTGAACAAACTGATGCTGTTCTTATTTATACTTTATGCAGCTCACTATTAGATCACCCTTTTTCCAAACAAATTAAACAAGATTTTCAATAAAAGAAAACGTTTAAAAGAGTTTAAAGGAGCATTTAAAGCGAAACTAATTATGTATTTTTCTTTTGAATATGGGAATTCTGAACAAAGAAATATCTAAATCATCAACTGAAAAAAAATAACTTCCACAATTTTACACATCCTTCTACTACTTTAAGAGTATTGATGTCTAAAATTCTAAACTTTCAGCTTGAGAACAGTTAAATGTCAATCAAAAGGTTCGTAATACAAAGTTAAGCAACCCACAAATTTTACAGCAAGTAGTGCTGATGATGGATGATGTAACACAGAGTAGGGAGAGTGGTTAGTGGACTGGTCTTCAGGATAGCAACACTGGCTACAAGGACATAGAAAAGGTACTTTTTATGAAGAAGTCAACACCTTACTCACCTGATCAACAAGAGCTGGATGGAGGTAACGAACTTTAGCACGCAGGTGTTGGCAGAGAACCTCTCGTGTCTCAGGGAGTGGCTCACTTTCCATCTTTGTGTGTATCACCTTCAGAGAGAGACGACTATTTTCAGCAGTTAGAAAAAAATTTGAAGCATAAAACCTGGGGGAGAAATTAAAGTATGTACTGATTTGTGACGGAAACGAAGAACAGATTTAATCAAAATACGTTGAAATTTACCACAAAAGATAGCTTTGTTGAACAGTGAGAGTAAGGTGAAAGAGTATAAATTTACCCACGAACAAGTTTCAATCTTAAGTGGACTAACTACTAAAGATGAAACTCCAATGTCAGGCTGCACTGCGAGATGTAGGTCTTTATATTTGATTGCAAGCAAGGTAACCTTACTAAGCAGGAATGCCAGGACTGGATACAGTGATGGAAATTATTCCATTGGGTGTCGCAAAAGCTTAGGTCATATGGCACCACTAGGGTTAACGGGAGAACGCTACATCTCTCACTGGGCAACTAGGTTTGGCAAGAATCCGAACCCAGGCCGCCAGCACCGGGGGAGGCCCAAGACGAGACACCTTCATTAACCAACTATGCCACCCAGCCCCCTAATACAGTGGTGACCACCAAGACTGTGAGACGGGGCGGGCCTCAAGACACTCACAATTAATTCCTATGGATCTGGATGTGTTCGAAGCTGCAGTTAACCTCTGAATCTAGAGACGGTGCAGTCCAAGGATATTGGTGCAGTCGTAAGAGGCTGTCAATGTCAGCTGTTGCAGGGACATTTTCACAACGGGGCAAGTTTGTTTACGTATGACATCTTCAATATCATTGTTAGTCAACATCACGGTATTAACTATTTTTGATACAGAAGAAATGTTCGCGATTTTTTGTCATTAAAAGGGGGGGGGGGGGGGAGGAAAGCTAGAAAACAAGAATCATATTGTCACTACCACCAGAGGCTAAGATAAAGAAGTTTAGGCATAGAAAATACACTAAAATATAAAATAAATCAATATAACCGACATGTATGGACGGTTGAGGCACACCAAACACACGAACTGATACACAAACCTGTAGCAGACGTCGCAACAGAAAAAAAAAAAAAAAGGGGGTTACTTTTTATGATGCGTCCATAATAGATACAAGCATGCTACTTGTGTATTATGTAGAAGGGAGAGGGAGGACTGATGAGGTAAAAAAAAAAAAATAAATAAATAAAAAGTGTGTAAGTAGAGAGGAGAGGTTAGATAGAACAAGACTATCAACACCAAACAAGCGCAGGCACAGGAAGAACAAAAGCATAAAAACTTACCTACACATCATTAATCTCAAATCAAAAGTATGAAATGGCTAACAATACAGTCAGCCGGGGCGAGCACACACAACACCTCTACACCAACATGCAGAGTGGTCTTCACACGGAGGTACTCAGCTCCCTGGAAGCATACTGAGCTACAGTGAGGGCCCAGAACACACGTCTCTGGCCTTCTACCCTGCACAAACACCACAGCACTCCGCGGCTAAACTATTCCTGGGGCGTGGGGTGAGGTATAGGTGAAGACAGAAACCAAGTGGCAAGTAGCGGGCAGGTCCACTCCACCTTCTGTCCGTCCACGTCACCTCTGAACCTCTGCCTCGAAGCTTGTTCGCAACAATAGCTTCAACTATTTTTTATGTCTCTTTATAGGTCAACCATAAGTAGTGGCATGTTAAGTTTCTTGTCTGTGAAAGGATGATCATGTATAAGTGGAGTGTAGCGAGGGACTACCAAGAGCGAGCAAAATCCACTACACAAAACTTCTACCTAGATTTCTCGCAAAAATAAAGCAAAACACAGCATATGTATAGACAGTAATCTCCACTTAAAATTACTTGACCTATTGAATCTCGAAGTATGTACCTTAACTTACAAGACAACCAGTATATCCTCACATTCAGCTCAGATAACTTTGAATTACTTTTAATAGAACAGCTTCAAGCCTCTCTGATAGATGGGCAGAGATTAGCCATGATAGAGGGGGGGGTGGAACATGCATTAGAAGGGGCGGGAGAAGGGAGGAAGTCGGCCACGCCGCTAGCGCAGGACAGTGAGGCACTATAAACTGAGCACCACTTTATTCATGATCACCAATATCGTAACAAACTGTACATAATGCTGCTTCTGCTGCTAAGACACTTATCTCTAGGGTGTGGGGCTGCTCCATGGGCTTTCACCACCACTCTTGTGCATATTACAAGGTGTGTTGTTGCCAAAGTCTGCTCAGCTTTGCAGACAACCATTATCCCATGTGTAATTATTAAAAACCTCAACTACTGTACATGAGAAAATATATTCAAGTTTTATCACTTTATATATATTCTTCAATGTGTATAGGTACTGCATACATGTATATTCTCTCTCTCAAACACACACACACACACACACGAATTGTATAGGTGTTGCACATACAGTACATGACTTGCCTATGAAGTAAAACACAGTTGCAGAAAACTCAAGAATTACATACATTCTATTACCATCATACAAACACACACACACACACATGATAACACCACCACAAACCAACCATTTTCCCAACATCAAATCATCAATTGCATATCACCCTAAAATAAGATACATACAGCATATATAACTGAACCCCTTTCAAAAGCTATACCCACACAACTGGGTTTACTGCAATGAACACACACAAAGGGTCAGAGCTGGTTTTAAGTCTATTTGACAAATTTTGTCAAATTGGACCCATGCCAGCTGTAGTTGGCTGACTTTGTATAAAAATTTTAGTATATCAAGCATTTCATTTATTATTTTTGCTTTTTAATTAAGAACAAACGTTTACATGTATAAATTTTTTACTTACTTTTGCAAAGTAAGGACCCTACCATCAGTTTTTAATTGGGCCCTGCAATTTCCAGCACCACACACACACACACACACACACACACACACACACACACACACAGTTTACTTGTGTGTAGTGATAGTAACCAGAGACTTTGAGGAAAACTTAGCAAAACTGGATAGTTTTGATTCACTGTTGTATATAACATAATTTTACAAACAGTGAAACTTCTAAGCTTATTTACCTCTCCTCAAAATACACACATGCACATATTGCTAAACACCTAGAATAAAAATCTGCACAACACAGGTAAACATAGATATAAATGAGAAGGCTGTGGAATGTTACGAGTTCATAATATACTCCTTGTATACACACAAAAAATAAAATAAATAAAAAAGTGAAAAGTTCAAATGATGAAATTCCAAACAAGCAGGCATGAATAAAATTAGAAAATAAAATAACTGATTAAGCAGATAGTCAAAACATTAAGATGGAAATGACAATAACAAAAACTATGAAGAAACTTGGTTTTTACATAACTATCAACAACCCATGATGCACACAATTATGAAGCTGATAAAAAATATATAATAATAAAAAAAGAAGCAGTAGTATCAAAATTTTTTTACTACTGCACTATGATAATGAAAGCAAGTATTCTACTCTACAGATGGCAGAAAATGATGACAAAAAAAAGATTCTTAAACACTACAGCAATGAAATTCATACAAGCAAATCCACAAAGCAAAATCATGACATAATGTATGCCAGAATACACACACACATTCTTTAACATCTATTTATAAATAAAATATAAAATAACCAACAGTGATACATAGCAAAATACATTCACATAGGATACATCCCTTCTTGACAAGATGGTTATGAAACAAAAAAACCTGCCAGTCATGCCAAGCCATCCCACACAACCACAACACCTTACATGTGGCCCTGCTGGAGCACAAAGTAAGTGTAACACATAGTGACCCAGCAAGTTCATGGAGCTGTTCCAGACTTATTACTCTTACTTAACTACTTGTTTGTTTACTTATTGCATTATTCACTTATTCCTAATATAATTTTCTGCATCAAGGTTTGTTTTACTTGCATACCATCAATGATGGCTCCCTTATAGCTCTCCAAATTATGGAGATGCTGACACTGCTGAGATCTACAAGCCTCACTTTACTGGCTGCCTCAATCGCTCCATAATTTTCCAATTTAGCAAAACAGCTGTTTCCTACTGAATCAAAATAGTTGTGTATGTGTGTGTGTGTGTGTGTGTGTGTGCAAACACATTATTCTCATACATGCATTACACAATCACATCTCTCAATACCATCACACAGGTTTTATCAATTACTATAATCTGGATATGATTTTTTTTTTTTGTGTGTGTGTGTGTGCATGTGACTCACTCATAATAATTCCCAAACTTGCATTACATGGTGCAGTATAGGAGTCAAGCATACCTGTCATCTTCTCCATATACTTACTCCCCACCTATGACAAGAAGCAATGGGGTGCCAGCAGCAGCTGATTATAAGTACATCAGTATAGTATCTGTATCTGAAACTCTGACAGTTTGACTCCATCTAACTACTACATAAATAATACACACTTTAAAATTCTAGTATTCCATCAAAATAAATAAAAGTGCAAAGATGAATTATACATCATCATCATCATATACTTATATATAAACACACACACACACACTGCCATGTAAGTTCAGGTGCCTTAATAATACAGTACAAAGGAATATATATATATATATATATATATATATATATATATATATATATATATATATATATATATATATATATATATATATAGTATATATATATATAGTATATATATATAGTAAAATCATTGAAGACATTTGTGCTGCTGCCAGAATGAAATAACTTGTTTCATAAATAATAAACTAGTGATAAAAGTAGTCCATTGACACTTGTATAGCATGACAGAGATGAAATATTGTCTTCAAAGAAGAAATTTTCCAAAGAATATGATGAATATAATATTGAGTGGCATTCTTGGACAGATTATTTGTCATTTTTTTAAGCAAATGTACTTAAATATTAAGTGATGGTTCACATATAGTGTAATAGTATATATCTTATTTGACTTGAGGCTCTTCTTTGTGCATGATGACTATGTTATTTCTCTACTAACATTATGGATAAACTTAGATCGCATTGCTCATACAGCTGATGAAATTCACATTTGATCTTTCAGTATATCTTATGTTCAAACACCTGTCTAGTCATGTACATGCCAAAACACAAGACTCTACTATAACCAAATAAATCAATTTTAAAAAATCAAAGCTTTATTATTCATATCTTATGATCATATGGATGTATGTACCAAAGTAAATCTGTTGTTTTCATGTGTTTGAAAATAATAATGATTGCTTTGTATTAATATTGGGAGATGTGATATAATAGATTGCTTTGGGACAACTGTTTCAAATTCATATTAGCTCTTAGTAATCTGTAAATCTGTATGAAGGTGAGTACCAGATACTACAAATCACCATGTATAATGTGTGTAGGCTACTTTAAGTGTCACAAGGTGTGTATGTGTCTTTTGATGTGTCATAACATAGTTGGATATTTTCTCATGTGTGAAAGAAATAATGTTGTCATATGCTCTTGTGAAAAAAATAACTATTGAATGAAAGTGCATCTGATTTTAGATATTTAGAAAAACAAGTGTGGAGAAAATTAAGTGTTGGCTTTAGAAAAGTTACAATATAATTTCAAATGTGCAATGCATGTATATAATGTTACTCTGCCTAAACCTACAACTACATTGTGTCATATCTGGTATAAAAGAGAATAAAAAGTGATAAGGACACAAATATCCTTTACATCCCCCACACAAGGAACTAATGCTACCAATCTGACAAACAACACAAAAAAATATCTGTAAATAATACTTTCTACCATATAAATATTGCTGTACCGTGCTGAATATATCTCGTAAAGTACCCATAGAGGCCAAACATCCACATGAGATTGTGGAGAGAGAGAGAGAGAGAGAGAGAGAGAGAGAGAGAGAGAGAGAGAGAGAGAGAGAGAGAGAGAGAGAGAGAGAGAGCACTCCACATGGATTCCAATAATTTTAGAGAAATACAAGATGAAACTGTTCACATATGTAGAATATCAATAAAATACAACACTAATATTTGTTCATAAATCACAGTATGTATTTCTCATTTATGCTCATACTCACATCTTGCGTTCAATACAACAACACATAATTTCAAAACACTGTAATAATAACAAGTGATAATAATAATGATAATAATAATAATAATAATAATAATAATAATAATAATAATAATAATAATAATAATAATAATAATAACAACAACAACAACAACAATGATAATGATAACAAAACAATGTTACCAAGATAATTGATGTACCAATAATAAAAGAAAAATTTCAAAATGAAATAAGTCATATGAATGTAAGAATATTTGAAACACGATATAAGCCTAGAATCAGAATGAGGCTGAAAACTTTATGAAATGAGAAAAACGGTAATTTTGTTTCAAAATACGATATCTCTTCAATGGATCAATGTATGAAGTGATCAATGGGATCAAAATATTCATTAATTTATGCTGTGTACAACTCTTCCATTGAATTACATTATCAGAAATGAAAAATGATGGCATTTTTTCTTCAATGTAATTTTAAGGATATCACAAAGCTATATTCCTTTATTTTATCAAGTTATTTTATCTTTTACTTACTAATATGGGAATCTCAAATATTAAGTAGTCATCTTTTTCGTCAGCTTATCAATCTTATGAAGCCAAAATGTAACTTACCTAAGTACTTTCAAAGATAATCTCAAATGAAGAGAATGATACAAACTTGAAAAACTAAACAAGAAAGTAAAACAAAAGAGCTAATAAACATTGAAAATATATCAGTATAAAGGATAACAGAATCTAAATAAGAAAACCACCCAATGCTTTCAAAGCTCACACAGGCTTCCCCAAAGCTTCTTTGTCCTTTAGCAATATACAGCAATACAGTATATATATATATATATATATATATATATATATATATATATATATATATATATATATATATATATATATATATATATATATATATATATATACCACTTTTCTTCCTCTGGAGGGTTTTGGTCATTAGTAGGTATCCTGTTGTCTGCCATAATCATTAAAGGCTTACATATTGGATACATATAAGCAGAATTAAGACAGCAGCCTGTCAGGGAGGGAATGGAGAGAGAAAAGTGTGGGAAGGTGTTCTGGCATGATACATAGCTCATGATTCGCAGCATGAGCTGTCATTGGCTGGTTCTTGATATGCTGCTGTGGTGAGTTATTCCTCTCTAGCTCCAGCAAGTGATAACCATCACTCGAGCACAATGAGAGGGTTCTGTGGTTAACTTCACTTGTGTCCAATACTTTGTCTGTTCTGACTGCATTTTCTTTCATCACAGTAGGACAATACAATATGAATTATGATTTGCATCACTTAGGCTTTAGATACCTTATATATGTGTGCATACTATTTCAAACAATATAGTTCTTTAATCTAATTGGAATCCATCTTATTTATTCATTATTATTTATCTATCTATTTGATTTTTGCAGCTTTATTAGATGGCACCCTCCCCTCACAGGCAAGTCAGCATATCTGGGAAACTTTTGGAATCTGTAAATTTGTATAGCAACTCTGCACTTAACTTTCCAGGGCAGTATCTTTTTTTTGTTTGTGTAATCTCAACACATTATAAAGATTCACATGCCCATGTGCACTTACACACACACACACACACACACACACCGCGTAGTGTAGTGGTTAGCACGCTCGGCTCACAACTGAGAGGGCCTGGGTTCAAGTCCCGGGTGCGGGGAGGCAAATGGGCAAGCCTTTTGATGTGTATCTAGCCCCTGTTCAACTAGCAGCAAATAGGTACGTGATGTAACTCAAGGGGTTGTGGCCTCACTGTACCGGTGTGTAGTGTGTGATGTGGTTTCAGGCCTACCCGAAAAACGGTCTATGAGCTCTGAGCTCGCTCCATAGGGAAAGGCTAGTTGAGTGACCAGCAGGCGACCCCAACAGTGAATTACACACACCATACAAAATAGCAGTATAGAAATTTGAAATATGATCATGTCATGTAGTCCAAAATACATGTACACACAAGAAGTAATTACAATTCGCTATTCCTTATTTACTCTACTTACATATGCTATCTTCTTCCCTGCTAATATCCATTGCCCAAATATGTATAAAGTGATTCAAGATAATACTCTTTCTACCAACATTTCTTCTTAAAAAAGGCCTGGGTATTTAAATGATATATTCTGTGTGGGTCAAAAAAAGAAAAACAATAGAAAACTGCTACACTGATGACTTGCTTGCAATGTATGCACTATTAGTGTTAGCAAACCATTCTATCTGAGTGACTACCATTTCTACTTAATTATCTGAGCAATTGTTTAAAACAAAGATGATGTTTGTTAGTTTGTTAGGGAGGAGTGGTGTAAGAGAGTAAAGACCAATCTTTACTCTACTTCTTTCCTCCTAAACCATCACAAGATCATCCACCTGATGTCCTGGAACACCCGTGGATCCTGAAGAAGGTTAAAGATAAAGTGATAACTCTGTCTCTCCCTCAGTACACTAACCCAGGTGAATCAGTGAATATTTCAGTGTTGTAGTGAGGGAAATTGCAATACGTATCTCCTTACTATCTTTAATACATTTTCTTGCCTATCCTGTTTTTATTCTACATTAAGATATATTTTCTACTCTAAATGAATGACCAAGCAAGAATGTGTTTATTTATATTTTCCTACTCTAAAAGAAACAGTGGTAAATATGTGTGTGTAGCAGCAGAAGACAACCATATTCTCTTTCCCTTCATTGTGTTACTGTTTCCCTAGCAAGTGGCAAGATAGGTACAGTAACTCCCTTCATATTATGTTTCCTCATCCCAGAGGTGGTGTGGTGCTGTCAGAAGATGCACTACATTCTCCACACCTCATTGCAGAGATGGAATATGTATTCAGTTCACAGTTAGATTTATCAATGCTTTTTCTTTCTGTGTTTTTACTGGTTTTAGTATTTGGGTTCTGATTAAAGAGTGATTTCAACTCTTTTCTAAGCTAATATTTCTTAAACCATATCATATTAAATTCTTTCTCCTACAGACGAATTGTGTTTGTTTGATGTTCAAGAGTGGTGTGATGATAAAGTGGACAGATCTTGCAAACAGTTCAAGAGAAAAGTAGAGTAAAGGAGAGTAAAAATTGATCTTACTCTCCTACACCACTATCTGAGCAATGTAGTCTCACTCATGTAAGCCAAAGTTGTGCATTCCATTACCAAGTATAGGATCAAAGTGGGCATACTGCTGTGCATTCAATTTCCCTTAACACCTTGAGTCACACTAACAGATAAGACATCACCAACCATAGTTACCAAACCAAAATGTTGTGCTTTATAAATCAATCCTGCTATCATCAAATTGAGCTCGGGAATAATTTCAACTGCATAAATATTCTGTTTGACTTGTATGGCAATTGTTGAATTTTGAAAAATATATATCTACCACTGTTGCCGTTGTTTCAATTATGGTCACCAAACCTTCCAAACACAAAAACAAATAATGTCATCACGGCACCATAATTTGAGCAACACAACATGGCATAATACAAACTCACCACCAACCATACATTCAAAAATATAAAACACACTTTAACATATACACATAAAAACACACACAATGCCACATCATTCCTAATAATAAAAAGGCTTGCAGCTGTGCATGCACACTCACCCACATATACAAACTCGTAATCATTCAGCAATGACTACTACAATACACATTATCAAAATTTCACGGTCTATAGTATAAATCTGAGGCAGCCACACAGTAATGGGCAGGAGGGGTCTTAAGGAGAGAGCATTTCTACATATAAATATACTCTGTACAAAAATAATAATAATAACAACAGTCGAGTCAAAATAAAGATGAGTGAAATATGGATTCACATACAAAGGTGGAAGGTGAAGTCTTTGATAAAATAAGGAAACAAAAATAAAGAATACAGAAGAGGAAGAAAACTCATACACACAAGTAAGAAAAATTCAATCAAGGAAGATAAATATTATCTTTTGACTAACACAGATGACATAGTGAGAGAAAGTGTACTCGTATGAGGAAGAGACAGACGGAGGCAGGAGGGACAACAAAAGATTATCACCCGAGCCTAATTTGCCGATGTGGTTGAGGGTTTGGGGGCAAGTCCTCCAGTTTCACAAACCCAACTGGAAAAGGATCTCCTAAATGACGATGGTGGGGCCCAACAAGATTCTCTTGCTGGTAAACCCTGGGAAGCATTAGAGCACCCTCTTCCTCCTCCTCCTCCTCCTCCTCTTCTTCCTCTTCCACATCTTCTCTTGCTCGCATCCCTCCTATTCCTCCACCTTCACCTTCCCTTCCACCACCAGCACCTCTGTCCTGCCGTCGCTGTCGTTGCCGCACATCGTTCCCTTCTTCGTCTTGGTCATAAGTCAAGTCGTTCACTATGGCTGCTGCATTCTCGTCATCAACCGCTGCATCAAGGTTGTCTGGGTAAGGAAGAACAGTGCAATGAGAGAGAGAGAGAGAGAGAGAGAGAGAGAGAGAGAGAGAGAGAGAGAGAGAGAGAGAGAGAGAGAGAGAGAGAGAGAGAGTATATTATATGATTTATCAAATATTTCTTTATCACATATATTTTATGGAAAAACAGACCATGAAATGTATTACAGCCCAAAAAGAAAGTACTACTGTTCATGGAAGTTATTTCTATATAGCAAAGGCTATGAAGATATAACCAAGAAGAAAAGAAAATGCATAAAGATGGAAGGTTACTAGACAAACAATTCCAATCATATGATGCTTACAAGGAAAGTGGCAAATATTAAGTCTCTTGTGAAGAAAAAAGTCAGACATGGCAAACTTCTAATAAAAATCTGTCTTGATTAGCGGTGACGTGATAATCTCCGAGGCAAACATTGTTCTCAAAACAAGTTATCTTAGGTAACGAATCCTGAATCACATTTAAACAAATGTGCAAATAATTAACTACTGTTGGAGGCCTGAGCATCAGTGAACACCAGCTTGTGACAGAAACCTTTTATCATGTTTATAATTCATGATTGGAATGAAGGTTTAATGTTTAGTTAAGAAAGGTTTTCACCAAATCATAAAATTTGCTCATATTGAAAAACTATGACTATGAATAAAAGTACTTAATTAATAATAAAAGAACTTTTATCTCAATTTTGTGGTGTAGCTAAATATTAACTCCTTTGATTGCATAACCTATTAAGTACAACTATAACAATATTTCCTAAGAGTAATTAATTTCATATCTACGAAAAACACTTAATTTTGCTTACTTTACAAGATCAGTTCCTGAAAACACTAATGAATATTCTTCATGAAAGCTAGAGTAACTATAATCTTGCAGTTCCAAAAGAAAAGAAAGAAAGAAAGGTATTGAAAAGGTTCCCCAAAGACTAAAAGATTAGATTAATAGCATAGGAAGTAAAGTTAAAGACTTTCTTACATAAAAGATGTGGGGATATCTTATATACAAATACATATCTACATACAATTCACTTTCAATCTACCATTCAAGAAGCATGCACAAACACACATACATGCACACATACACACATGCACACATGCATGCACACACTCACACGCACTCACACACACACACACACACATACGCACACACTGGTGAAAATTCTGCACATATCACATAAAGTAAAAGTTAATATACAAGAAGCAACAAAGCAAGCGAATAAACTTTTTAAGTAAACACTATATGAAGCATAATAAAGCAATCAATAAAGCAACCAATCAAATGGAAATATGTTATCCATCCATCCGCCCATTCATCCTTGTATCCATCCACCAAAAGATGAAAGAACTCCAACCCAGCATCATCCAGTTAGTAAAGAGCTCACCACACCAGCCAATCTGAGTGAAAGAAGTTTAATTACATGATTCTGACTGGCTGGGTCTTCATGGACCTGTGCTATATTGGGCAAAACCCAGTTTCATCTACATTCTTATTCAATTGTATTTATTGTATATAATACAACTTACTGAGCTCTGTGATAAAACTTAAACTGTGCACAATATTCATAATTTTCAACAATCACTCTCGACAATATGAGACGAATGGCTTTATATACTTAGATTCACAATGAATAATGTTGCATCTTTTCAGCACAAAGTTTTGGAATACATCTGTACTGCTGCATAAAACAAGGTCCATGAAGCAAGCACTTTTACACTGGATGGTAGGCTGGTGGTGGCAACTCACACACAGCAGTGGGCAAGAAATATGGAGAGAATGATAAATTGCAGCGCTGCGGGGTCTCCTCAGGGCTCTCTGGGGAGGCGGTGCTGGCGGTCCACGTCCTCACCCTCATCCTCATCCTGCTCTAGGGCATTGTTGTGGTCCTCACCCTCCACTTCACCATGGCTGTGTTGGAGCTGCAGTGGTTCATCCAATTGCTCTTGGGCATCATTCTTGTCCTCTGCTTCTGCCTGGCCATGGTGCAAGCCAATTGCCATTTCATCTTGTCCTGGCAATGCAGCTTTGCCTTGCAGTGATGCTGGTTTTGCTATCACTGCTGCTGATCTATGTGGCTCAAATAAATTTCCAGTGTCCTTTCTGCCTTCTAAATTATCACCTGAAACATGTTGCTGCTCAGAGCATGGATGGTAGTACTGGTGATCAAGCAAACACGGCTTGGCACACACACATACATAAGCATGTGTATAAAACAAACAGTGATGAACAAAAAAATATGTATGATATATTGTGTACCAAAAAATCTCCCGTAACAAACCATGCATGCATACACACACGCACACACACACACACGCGCGCGCGCACACACACACACACACACACACACACACACACACACACACACACACACACACACACACACACAAAAAAAAAAAAAAAAAAAAAAAAAAAAAAAAACATACCACTCTAGCTGCCTGCCCTAAGAGTTCTATCTCCAAATACACATTATTCAAACAACCCCAACTCAGGTGGTCCTACAGTGTGATGTTCTTTCACTGCAATCTACTATTCTGTTAACTGATGAAGTGATTGGTGATACATCCATCTGTCTCACACAATATCCCTTAAGGAAGTCAATGGATACTAAAAAGTCCTACACCAATCAACAACTATTGAGATATACCATGCATGTCTATAACCATAGGCACTCATACCAAACTAAGACAATGTACAATGCCATGAAGATGATGACCTAACAACAGTGATAGAGAGAAATAACAACAATAAAATGAAAAATTTCAACTGGATGATAGTGTACATAGCATATGGATGTAAGTAGGTAGGTCAGTATAACCATAACTGCTTTTTTCCTGTATGTATGCCGAAATAAATAAATAAATAAATGAATAAATAAAAGCATGTACATCCTTCCATCTGTATATTAAAATCTTCACTTCTATCTTCATTTGTGACTGATACTCTAGACTGCTTCCCTCAAACAAACAAACAAACCTGACACTTTTTTTCAGTGACAATTGTTACAAGACATGGATGACTCCTCCACCAATCTTTATCGATGCACAAGTCTCAACCAGTTTCCAGATATATTATAAAGAATGGCATAAAACGATACAATATACTGTAAACACATTAAAAAAACAGCAGCACAAATATTAACTTCCCAACAATATCCTCAGCTCCTAATGCTACTCTGCAACAAGAATGACAACCACAACACAAATGGCAATCCCAAGTCTGCATTATCCAGTAACGGTAGAAGCATGTAGAGATGATGCTTTCTAAATTCTTTTTAATCCCTTCCCCCAAATCCAAGTAAAATAAAGCAGTGACAATCACAAAAACATAAACAGCAACAGCAACCCTTAATATCCAAGCAAGACGAACAACATGCCAAAAGAGCACATACACTAATGTGCAATTCCCGCATCATGTGTAGCAGATTCCCAATATTCTTTTCAGGAAAATGTGGTCATAATGAGAAATAGGAACACATCAATTGCCCAGACAAGCTCCAAAACACACCTCACATGTAAATACCATGAGGAGAAATGTTTAACATCTCTTTTACCTCCTTCCTCGAACTCCTGGGAAGATTTGTGGGTTCTGCTCCTCGTCAGGATGTCCATTTTGGTCTGCAACACTCATGCCATAAGCACAAACAATGAAGGATGAAGAGATAGGATGAAAGTGGAAAAGAAGGAAATAAATCATATTTGTCGAGATTTTAAACAAGTGCATGGTTGGAGACAAATGAGGAGTATGAGGAATTAATACAACAAAGATTAGGAAAAGTTGAAGTTCATTTCCAAACTTTAGGCCATAATGAAAAGATAACTTCAACATACCTATGACTCATACTTAATATTCCACTCTTTTGCTACAGGGTGTCCACTGCCCAGTGAGTTAAAACACATAGTTCAGGATATGATGCCTGTAGTAATTCTATATGGAAATTTTTTTATTTTTTGCTTTATTTTCTGAGAAACTTACTAGTAAGTGATGTGTAGCAACAAATGCTTGTCTTGGTAGGCTTTCTCCTCCACCCCTCCCTCCTCCCCCAGCTTGTTATCCACTTCAGTGGTACAACATGGCATTAAGTGATAATTTTTTGCATATATTCAAAACCAACCTCTCAGTCTCTGGGTAAACCTACGACTTTATTTGTAACCAAGCCAATAATCATTCTCTCCACAAGTATAAGCCTTAGTACTACATTAAAGCAGCTGTATGATAATGATATATGCAGCGTGGAACTGTGACAAGAAGGAATCTTTACCATACTGGATAGATCTTCACTCACAAGGATTCTTAGGTTCAATATGAAAAATTCTTTCCTCCACATAATTTGTTATGCTTTCAAATTTGTTAAGTTCTACAATTTCCCAAAGAATAACTCTCTCTCTCTCTCTCTCTCTCTCTCTCTCTCTCTCTCTCTCAAAATACAAGTCTAGATTGAATTCTATATACCTACATAAAAATTCCATGGCAATGAAATTGACACACATACACACACCAGACATTCATTAAGAAAACTGCACCACTACTGAATACAATTAAAAATGATAATATAAGAAATGAATAATACATAAAAAGGCATAACTATGTGATACACCTATGCAACACTAGCTACTCTAACTATCAAAATGTACTACAATATATATTTCTGATACGCACTACACAACAGCAACAACATTGGCAGTGTGGCAAGCAGCTAGAGGTTAGGAACTGTGGGTGCTATTAAGCCAACAAACAAACCTCTCTTGCTGCGGGACAAATCATCCACCTTCTGCTCCTGGCCTGTGTGTGGGTGTGTGTGTGCATGCAGAGAAGAGAGTTGTGTATTTAGTTTTCCTGGTGTTGACCTCCAGTGCATATCATGATTTGTGGCATGTACGCACGCACGCATGCACGCACGCACACACACGCACACACACACACACACGCACACACACACGCATTTTTTGAAAGACAGAAATAAGAACAATTATAAGAGACAAAAAATCGGCCAGGAAAAGTGTCTTAAGTGGAGTTCTACAGGGGTTGGTATTAGTACCAATAATATTTGTGGTCTATGTGAATGATATTTCAGAGAATCTAAAGTTACATCAGTTTATTTGCAGATACCACAAATTAATGGGAAGAGTGAAAAGAAAAAGGAGATTGTGAGGCATTAAGAGGCTTAAATAAAATACGTAATGGAATAGTCACACACGTGGGAAATGGAGTTTAATACAAAAAGGTGTGGTGTATCAGAATTTGGAAAGTGGAAAAAAAGGCAGAAGGGAGTTTACTTAATGGGGAATGAAGAAGTTAAAAAGAAGACTGAAGAATAGAAATAACCATTGTGGATAACATGTCAGCAGAAAAACACAAATAAAATTACAGAAAATGACTATGATCTTTTGAGGAATATAAAGATGGCATTCACTTATAAAGATGAGGATATGATAAAAAAAAACTGATAATGACCCTGATATGCCCTAAATTAGAATATGCAGCAACAGTGTGTTTGCTGAGCAAAAAGAAACACATAAGGGGACAAGAAAAATATAGACAGCAGCAACAAAGCTTCCCCAAAGTTTAAGTGAACCGTCATGTGAAGAAAGGCTATAAATACTTGGTCTTACAACATTAGAAAAGAGGAAGGAAAGAGGGGGAGGTTTAGTAGCAGTATACAGAGTGATGAAAAGACTGGAAAAATGATATAGAGAAGACCAACTATTTTGGGAAACCAGTGACACAAAGAGAACATAGAAAGAGATTAAGTAAGGACAGCAGCAGAAGAGATATCAAGAAGTTCAGCTTTTCACATATGTATATGAATTAAGGAAAATATTCACATAAAAAAAGTTGAGTAAATATCTCAGTGACATTGAGAAACACAGTTTCCTTGTCAAAACATTGATGTATGGAATAGTGAGGAGCTGGTTCCACCTGTTATTGTGAGCAGCTTTATATATATCAGGCAAAAAAACACACAAATTACTTGTACAAGTCCACTAATGAGGATAGGTTTATGAGAATAATGCTTTCTACCATAACAGTACCACAACAATAAGAGAGGAAGCATGTCTACTCAAACTAAAATAAAAGTTGAGACTTTGAAAACATTTGGTTTTATAGTAACAGTTAAAATTATCCAAAATCTTAGACCTCCATTCAGTATAGCCAAGATTTGGCTTAGTAAGGGATATACAGCAAGGGAGTTGAATTTTATAGGGTTCATGTTATCAAGTGAATAGAAGATTACGAGCTGATAGAGCCTTGAAAATATTCCACCTAAAAATAGGTTCAAAATGTTATAAAGGAAGGAATCCTTGACTACAGATTGGCAGTGCAAAAGATTGAGGTAACCATTCTTCTTAGGGACAGATTGAATATACACACTCCTAATAAGAAAAAACAAAAGCTAATAACAAAGACACAAAGAATTTCCCAACACATGGTATAAAGGAAGTGGTTCAAGACCCCAGTGATCTTCAAGTGGGGATGGACGCTGCTTGAGACTGTGCATGTTGCTGTGGTAAGCAACACTTTGGGGCTTCTACCATAAGTTTTTGGAATAGTGTGTGGAAACTTTGTGCATAAAAGGTTATTTACAGTTACAATTTAGGCTAGCAAGAATGATACATATATGTATATATATATATATGTATATATTTCCATACACATGTATAACAATACTTCCAATCATACTGCTGCATCAATATTTAACCACATAAAAAGGAGAAAAATTATTGGATATTGTCCACTGATATGCTGAGCACCCTATGCAAAGAACTTTAAAATGGTGACATACACAATAGATGGTATCATGTCTCTTTATTTATTTATATTTTCCATAATTTCTATTTATATGGTTCTAGCTGCTAATAAAAACCAATATACCCAAGTATAGTATGCATAGAAAGTCTTGACACCTCGGAGCCAACATCATTTCTTTTAGTGTTAAGTGGAGAAAGCTTACAAGTATCTTTCCAGGAAGAAAAGATGTTCTGATACTTTTGGTATACTAACCGGCAACTTTCTACACTCTCAGGCATAGAAACACACGTATATGTTACCTCAGTAACTGTTCAACTTTAAATAGAGTCTGTCTGCCTGCCTGATGTGCCACACAAATGCTAACTGTGCTAACTTTGGACCAACCACACATACCTTTCAAACCTCATTTCACAGAGTATGGGTATTTGTGTAGGAAGACTGTGCATTCAATATGTAAACATATTCCTACTTTTCATGTCTTCAGTATGTGTTTAACACTATGTACCATGACGTAACACTAGGCTGATACCATTTTTCCTAAAGATGCAAAAATAATTACTATGCCACTAGTTTTTTCAACACAGGCATCACATCATACGTAAATTTCAAGCACACACACACACACACACACACACACACACACACACACACACACACCACATCATTCCATACTAAAGACTCACATCACAACAAAAAATTGCTCCATTAAATAAAGTACAAAACTACCTCAATGTATACAAGCAAAATATAAGCAATAAGAATTGTGCATTGTGAGAAAAAAAAGTAAGTGTAAATTAGGTGTGTGTGTGTGTGTGTGTGTGTGTGTGTGTGTGTGTGTGTGTGTGTGTGTGTGTGTGTGTGTGTGTGTGTGTCAGAGGTCTACAGAACGAGAAGTACAATGTAAAATATATATTCTTGTAAATGCATTAACATGTACAGATTCAACTTTGAGAAAACCTGTGACTTAAAGACAGGTACATATCAACACATCAATCAAAGTGGGCTAGACAAGGCAGACACTTTCAGAAGGATAGAGAGACAAGCCTGCATGGTCACTGGAGGTAATGATTGAAGCAGGTGGAGGAGGGGCATGTGTATACAGCAAACATTGTGAGGATAAAGGTTTAGAAATACACATTGAATGAGATGATTCAAGGGTATGAATGGATAAGGAAGGGCTGAATGAGCAAGTCAATGGGGGGAGTTGCCTTGATACTAGAAACAGCACTGCAGAAAAAACATTAAGGTAGGATCCCAAACAATCCCAAACCATGAATTAACAACTTAAAGGAATTTGACTTGCATCTCTTATCCAGATTCTTAGCAATTTGCCAAGACCTTCAGGAGGTATGTGTGCTTGCTCTACTGCATGAAAAGTTCACTGAAACTTAATGGGACAAGTAATAAAATCATGTGAGCAGCCTTGATGATAAAAAGGAGCAGGTGAAGGATTTAAGATGAAAAATTTTGCAGATACAAAGCAACGAGGGAAGATACTGTGGGCAGTGCTGGTGTGGGCTAAATACAAGAATAATAATGTTGTGATGAAAGAAAAAAATGTGGGCATAAGTACTGACAAATCCCAATGATACAAGCTATTTCATTCTATAACATGTAGTCAAATGGGAAATACCCATATAACAAAACACTTCACTAATATGAAAAAATAATGGCATTCCAAAATCTCCAAGATAATTTCTCAACCAGAATACTGAAATGACAAAAGTAATTAAAGCACCAGAGTTACAGAACATATTTTGTAGTGCAGCAGTAACAGATATATGCAATGACCAGTCAGTTGGTCACATAAAATTCAGTATTGTGTCACAGAACTGTAAATACAGTGAACATATTATTTGCAAACTTGTACCTATGCATCTTTATCACTGTATATCCCCATACAACACTGATATGTCAGCAGAAAGGTGCAGATTTTGAACTTCCTATTACTGTTCCTTATATTCTTGTATCATTATAATTTTTGCTTTTAATTTACTCAACTCACATTACTGGCTTCTTACACAATGAATATGTACATAATGGGACCTATCTTTACTATGATATAAGAAACAATTAGGTAGCAGCAGACCCCTGATATGTGTGTGTGTGTGTGTGTGTGTGATGGGGGGCAGGGAGTAAAAGAAATAGGGCAAGGGTTATGCTGTAGCTGGAGCAGGATTAGAGTGTTTCCTGGACAGACCTACCCTGGGCTGGTGGTGGGTCAAGCACTTCATTGTGGGGGTCCAGGTGCATCACATTGCCTTGTGGCTGCATGTTGGCATCCACAGGAGCTGCTGGCCGCTCTACCACTCCAGGACCTTGGGATGGGAGGAAGCACAGTCAGATTCTGCACATTTTTAACACTTACATTATGAATATAAGCTGAAGAAAGTTTGGTTTCTTGGAAAATAGGAAGAAAATAAATGGCTATATTGTATGTGATGAATTTGATGCTGTAAATGAAAGAAGAAGAAAGCCCAATGTATAAAAAAAAACAAAGGCCAAAGTAAGAAAATATGATCAGGTAGGATATCTTATAACAAGGAACAAATATAAAATCCTCTACCATGGCAACCCTTGTTATAATGTTGCAAATGAAAATATGTATTGCAATTCCCTGAGTTACTAGTCCACTAACTAGAACATAGTACAGCTTGGAAAACTGTCATTTAATTCTTCATTAATCTATGAGCTATTTCACTTAGCATTATGTTACTGCATCAATATATTCATAACACCATAATAGTGCTTCCTGTGTGTACAGTACTTAATTATTTCCTCCCTTCTTTTTAAACCATACTGTAGAAATAAACTACAAGAACAGCAGAAATTTACTGGTTTGAGCAATGACAAGACCAAAGCATATGCTAATCTATACATTGTACATATTGTACCTAATCTACATATTGCACATTGCACAATACACACTATATCAAATAAGCGTAGTGGATCTGAGCTGTGATTAGCTGGTATTGAATATATTATTATGAGACATGGCATGATACTACAATGCTCCCCATTTCTCAGATCACTTATAAATATACAATTTGGAAATACAACTAACAGCCAAGTTATATCTGAAAACAGTAAGTAATTGCTTTAAATATTGCCAATTCATGCATTTTAATCAAGCATATCACTGGTCTCCACATTTTGAAGAATATAATAAATGAAAGAAAAGGCAGGAAATTCTTTAATCTTACAAGCCAAATCTCAGACCATAAGGCATCACCTCCTATTTACAGACAACCCAATCAGTTTACACCTCGTTATATTTGCTAATTATCTTACCACAACCATTACTCGTGCTACTTCTATATTCTACTGTAACTACATCTACCACTAGTACTAAAATTACTATATATTAAGTAAAAACCACTAGACACAAACATACAGACACAAACACATATCTTATTATAAAGGTGAAATAATGAAGCCTTTCCATATCCAACCCAGCACACAAGGGTCATGCTAGGAACACAGATGATAGAACATGCAGTCAAGATACAAGGTGAAGGGCCAACAGTCAAGCTTTCCTGGTGTAAATGGAAATTCAGATTCAAAAATAGCACATGCCAGACAGGCTGGGGATACACACACAGGCAGAAGCAGATGCACCAAGACAGACAGAGAAGCCAACAGTAATAGACAAATATAAAAGTTTGAGTTTTCTATTTTTCTTGTATCATGTTATGCTTACTATGAATTACTACAAGAAAGTCTTCAGATATTTTCTCCCTTCACAACTTGGCTTGAATGCATCCAGTATGATTACTAATCTTGTGGCACTGCACTTTTATATCAAAATCAGGAAACATCAACTCAAATATATGTATATATGAATTTCAGGATTAGCAAACAGCTAACCTATTATAAACCTAAATATATTGATGGTTAACCAGAATTCTATTAGTATCAGGGAGAGGAGAGGGGGTGTGTATGGAGTTCCACATCTGTTTGTCATACCAAGCCCCACCTCACCTGCGATGGGGTCCAGGCGTGGGTGGGGGAGGAAACGCATCTCCTGGGGCAGGACATAGCGGGGTTTGACAAGGGCCTGGTAATGTTGGTGGCCAGCGATGGGATGGAGGTACTGGCCCACTATCACCAGACCAAGACAAACATTGAAACACTAAGCCCAACAAAAACACACATGCATGCTGTTATGGTGAGATGCTTTTCTTTGACTCATGGCTGCTTGGTGAGTGGTGTAGCTCAGAAAGGAACACAGTAAAATGAACCCTGATAACAAAGTGGGTGTGTTGTGTGTGCATGTGTACTTTTTCTCTTTCTTTCTCTCTCTCTCTCTCTCTCTCTCTCTCTCTCTCTCTCTCTCTCTCTCTCTCTCTTATAAGAATGCTATGTATCACTCAATTCTTGTACCTTTTGAGGCAATCAACAAGTACTATCTCATTTTAATTAATATTCTAATTCAGTATAAAATCCAACATAACATTTGTGTTGATGGTGTGACTTGAATAATCATACAAGTGCTGCACTAAGAACAGTACAGGAGAGCTATGTAGCAACATTCCCTAACAGCAGCAGCCATGGCTCAAATGTTGACAATGCAAACCAAAATGCTAAAATAACTCACTCCAATAAAACATAACATAGATCAAAATAAATGTTTAAATAAATGAAAAATGGAAGTGAAGGAAATAAACACACACACCACAAAAAAATAACTGTAAACATCCCTTTTCATGTTTTCAAGTCACATCAAAATGCACATCTAATTACAGTGCTAATGTATTCAGATCAACTCCTTTTATTGTGGTATTTCACTGTTACTATAGCTTTGCAGGTTCAAAATATATATTATGACAATAGGTAAAGAAATGTGAAGGTTTCAGTCAATGTTGTGTGACCTTTTTTCAGGGAAGTCAGTGAACTAACACAGTGTTTATATAGAGAGAGCGACAAGTAAATTGATTTTCCATTCAATTACCTGCATGCCTTATCTCTTTGTTAGGTAATATTTTTCCATTTCAACCTTTTTACTAATCTCAAAAGAAAAATACCAATAAAAAAGAGAAATCTAATTATATAGTAACTAAATCATAAATAATGTAGATTCTGGGGGATTTCTCAAGCTGATAAGCAACAATGTAACAAACAGAAGCACAAACACACTTAAGCAAAAGTAATAAGAATTGTTGGAGAAGAAAACTGTGTGATTGATGAGACATGACAAGGGTGCCAGAAAAAAGCACTGAAACCTGAGTTATGCTAAAAAGAAAGGAATGGAGGGCACTAGGGTACCATGTGAAATGTTTGTCTTACCTGTGATACAAAGTGTTAAGTTATATTATGTATATAAGTAAGTAGAATTTCAGGTAGTATGGTCTCTAACCCTACCTAAGTACTCTGCCATTCCTTAAAGACATGAGCAAATAGGAAATAATGGACAAATCAATGTAGTGCTGCATCCAAAAGGTATTGTGTCCATAACATCTTAGAAGGGAGATCAGGAATAGAGCATAAATGGTGATGATTGAGAGAGTGGAGGCTTACCTGCAGGCTGAATCTGTGGTTTCTGTAGCCCTGCTTCAGGTGCTGCTTTCATCTCAGCAGCAGGTGGCTGGGGGACGACTCCCTGGCCTACTGCAGGAGCATGTTGATTTTCTGCAGAGAGAGTAGAAAACTGAATAAGAACTCATTACTATCACTATCATTAACATGATCATCATTGTTATCAATATTATTATTATTATTATTATTATTATTATTATTATCATTAGTATTACTAATATCATTGGAGGGGGGGAAGGTAGAGGGAAACAGGTGTAAAAGAGCTGAATCTTTACTCCTGTGTTTCCCCCTCTACCTGCCGCCCCTTTACAATCAACATTACTACATATATGCAATGTTACAATACCAAAAGACTTAAAAGGTAATTTTCCATTTTCCACAAGACATGAGTTGATGAAAAAGGATCCTTAAGGACCCATAACTCTAACTGAACTGCGTTCTAAGATGAACACAGCAACTGCTCCTGAAGAAAGCAAAGCTCACTCTGCCCAGTGGAATTAATGAAACATGAGACACTGGCAGGGCAGATGGTGGTGATTAGCAAAACTTGGATGAGGAATAGCAATGGCTTTCAGCACAACCTTAATTTTACTTCTTTTGAGTTAGTTTCCCCTCATCCATTTTCTATACAGCATAATTTTCCCCTATTCCCAATAACAAGTATACACATTGTGCTAGAAAATTGTGTGAGAAAATGTGTACAGATTCCAAAGAAAACAGTCCACGTGTCTATATAATAGCATAAATCTGATCAAGTGCATGGCTAATATTTCACATGCATCTTTGACAGATTCCTCGGAGTGGTGGTGTGGTGTTTTTCACGTGCTGGGAAGCCATGTAGTGTTGATTTGGCCGACGTACTTAATGCTAAGTGATAATGACAAATCAACTTCAATATAAGTGAAAACCAGTCACATGTGAGGGAATAAAGACAGAAACTAATGAGTCCAAACTCTTCAAACATTAGTGAACTTTGACATAATTTGTTCAATTCTGTCCGGTGGTTTAGAGCTTTGATGGCTCATATAGATAGATAATGAGATAAGCTCTTTGCAGATATTTGCGACAATATATTTTACATCAAACAAAAGTCTTTTATTAAGAGCTACAAACTTAGTCAGATATTAGAAATGTATCTCAAATACATGTAATAAAAAAAAAAAAAGCAGTCAATTTAATAAATCTACATGCATGGAAAAATTTCATGCTAATTAGTTTAATGAAAACTAGTTATAATTAAGATCTTTATCATGGTTCCTCTCATTAGTAATGCAAAGAATGATCCACATACATATCCTAATCCTGACATACAATATCCTAATGATGACTGTAAGGCTCAAAATGTTTATAATCGGTACCACATACAATTACATACCTCTAAACATAATCAAGGGTAAGAGGTTAGTTTGCAAGACAAGCAAAATTATGTAAGCATGCAATCTATACAGCAATTTATTAAAAAATGCAAAGCAAAAAGAAAAATGTAAGTACTAGTTTGAATAATCAATTCAACAACCAAACACTATAAATATACAGAAGGAATATTGAAAATGGGTAAATAAGTGTAACATTCTCAATAAAGACATTAGCAGCTGCAAGAAAATGTGAGTTAAAATATGATTCAACGCATAGCTCATAAATGTAGAAGAATGTCCATTACATATCTCAAACAGAAAAAAAAGTTGACAATTCATCTTTCCTTGATGCATCTTCCACATTTCTGCCATGTTATGATAAACACCAAGCCCAGGCAATATACACAGAAGTATGGAATTTAGTATTAGAATGAAGTAAGGACAGCTTAACAATATACATGCAAAGAAGGTAAATAATTAAGGGAGCAAACATGGAGAGAGAGAGAGAGAGAGAGAGAGAGAGAGAGAGAGAGAAAGTATCTATCATAGCAGTCAAGGGAGGATAAAAAAAAAAAAAAAAAAAAAAATATATATATATATATATATATATATATATATATATATATATATATATATATATATATATATATATATATAAAACTGCACCATATAAACCCAGGCAGTAAGGCAATACATAAGAGTGTATGTGGTAGATATAGAATGCATACTGTACAGTGTATGGCAGCCAAGGCTACACTACTACACCACCACCCCCATGCTGCAGGCCCAACTGAACTACAATAAAGGCCAACCATCATAGCAGGCAGTGAAGGTGGTTAATACTTCCACTACACTGACTACACCAGTGGCTCTGCTGCTGCCAGCCTCTGCTGCACCACCACCACCACCACCACCACGCCATAGGAACGTCACCATCACGCACCTGCACCAACACTGAATCTGGGCTTGGGCCGGGGGGCACCAGGGGGGTCCCTAGGTAGAATAGGGAGACCCCTGTGGAAGTTGATGCCCTGCATGCCCTTGTCCAGTGTCCTCACAGCTGCCCGGGGAACATATCCCAGCTGGCCTGGGCCAAAGTATGCCTCTGAGGGGCACCAACATGCCCTGGTTAATGCCACTACTTTATGGGAAACTTGGCACTTTCATGTTCATGTATGTGATGTTACGCTGCATGAGATTGTTGTTTGTTGTCATCTTCAAGTACTGATGTAGTGTGCTAATTAATGTATTTAAATGTGCTGTTTTCTTGTTTGTATTCTGTGTGTCTTGTCATTAAGTTTAAAGTTGTGTTTGTATTCCATGTCTAAGAATGTTGCCTCTGTTATTCAAATTATGTTTATCAGATCTTTCTCTAAAGGAAATTATGACACCACTCTCTGTATGTATTCTGCATATTTGATTCTTTGATGTCTGTATTTCGTAATTTGTATTTCTGGTTTGTATTCTGTAAAACATGTCTATCTTCAGTGCTCTGTGTTCATTTGTTCTCCTCTCTATATCCTGTCTTCATGTTTCTGTTTATGTTCTATGCCTGTATTGTTATTCATGTATTCTAACTCTGAGGTATTGTCAACCGCATAACTGTCTTGAGCACTGTGTAATGCTGCTATCAATAATCCCAATGTCATCACTACAAAGTCTTTCTGTTTTATTTGCCTTCTACCGCTCTGTCCCACATATGCACTTTGACTTTGTTATCTTTCATTCTTTGTTCAGTGATACACATGAACGGATGAGCTAATGTAACAATTATATTTTTCCTCTTTCCTATGTGTATAAGTAAATAAATAAATTCTTCCTTAGAAAGTACAGATGGGTGAATAAATCTGGTTTAGGATAGGTGGCAAGAAGTGGGGATAGTTACAATCTACTTATCTCTCTCTCTTCTATGCAAACACTACATAAAAGGTTATACAACATTACTATTTTCCACACAGCATTATCACACATCATGCAATTATCATGGTGTTATTATCATTATTATTACATTCCACGAGACATCACGGGAGAACTCAAAACTCCGGAGCGAAGGGAGGAACCAGAATTACCAAGCTCTTCTGTAATTCCACAATGCCAACAATGAAGTCTCTGAGGAGGTATCTCAGGAACTTTTCTGAGCTTTAAGATATTATTGATTCACTAAATGTTGAGCAGGTTAATCACTTTTAACATTACTACTATCAACTCAACTGAATCCTATATGTATAAACAATATATCTAAATATTGTTCATAGACATGTGTGTTCATGGTCATTAACATTAATGTTCATTTCCATTATGGTCCCAGAGTTCAATGTTGATATACACCCTATAATTGATAAATTTATTTTAATAAAGCAGTTTCCCCAAAATATTATATCATAATTTTCAGAAATGAATTATAAGAATGTTACTTTTCATTCCTTAAGCTCAATTCATCCCACAGAAAATGCTCGCTGAAATATAATGGTAATGACGACAGCAACATAACACATATTCAGAGTGAAATCTCTACACACATATACACACACAACAAAAATCATCAGAATATGTTTTTTACTAGGAGGATTATCCATGAAAAAACAAAACACTAAACAACAAATACACAACATATGAATGCAACATAACCATATACTAATGAGCTTCACAAAAATGTTTATACCAAATCAGATGAAAACAAAATGATAAAGACAGCAATGGATACAGAAAAGTTCCTCATATGGATCTCTCTCAGCTATAACCTGCCTATGTAAAGGCATCTCTCATAAAACCTCAAAAATACACAGGACCTAATTTTGAGGCGTCTATATAATTACTGTGATTGTGACAATTGACTAATTGGCACTCTGTGTTTCAAGAACATTTGAAGGAATGATGAATTAGAGTTGTGATACTGCCGTTTCAGTTGTGATACTGCTGTTTCCTTCCCAGTAAAATATTCTACCAACATTTAACATTCTGCAAACTTAAATTTTTCTTTCCTGATTTTTACAAGAAATCATGAGTATGTACTGTATGTACTTCACTATACAGGCCAATCATTTATCCTTGTAAATATGAGTTTATCAATAAAAAAAATTACTTCAAAACAGGGAAAATGCATTAAATGTAAGAAATAAAATCTATGTTAAGTCTAATTTACGGATATTTTGTCCGTGAGCACTTTCTAAGGTAAGCCATTTTTTCTATAAACTGCAATTCTCCTGTGCTATAAGCAATGGAATGTCAATGTACATCCTGTCTGGAAACATTCAGAGGATTCTCACCTTTTTTCTCTATGCCAGGAATATTCATTGCTCCAGGAACAGCTTGAGGCACAGCTGCAGCAGCCTCCTCCCTCTGGTGGGCTGCCAACTCTTCCTGTGCCTGATAAAAGGAAAAATACCATCTGGTGTTAAAAATGTGATGCTAAAATACATCAATTCCTTTATTCTTATTTCATAAAATGTTCAGGTTTCCAACACTGATCCTATTTTGTTCATCAAACAACACCTAAGACCAGCTTCCCTTACAATACAATACTTGTAAGTCTCTGCATACAAAACATCTGACAAGGTACACAATAATTGGCAATAACCTTGTGTTGACACATATTAGGTGATTCTTGAAGTAATACTTCTGGAAATAAGATAACAACCATTGATTACATAGAAACTAACATGAAAATATGGGGCAGAAAAAAATGTAAGGAGTCTACATAGCAGACAGTTCTAAATAAGAAAAGTATGATTCATTAACCCTGTGGTCAAAAAGAACAAAAGAAATTTAGAGAATATAATCTGACTAAAGGGAACCAAGCAGAATATATTCAAACATTCATATAATTTGCTTAATTTTCATGCATTGGTATATCAACATGTTTTTGTTTTTATTTTCTGAGAGAGAGAGAGAGAGAGAGAGAGAGAGAGAGAGAGAGAGAGAGAGAGAGAGAGAGAGAGAGAGAGAGAGAGAGAGAGAGTGTTAACTAGTCTGTTAACTAGTAAAGGTACACAGAATTGTAACATAAATGCATCTTGTCCAAAAATTAAGTAATAATAAATCAACTAATTAAATATACATTGCAAGAAAATAGTCATTGTATTAAAAAGATATGGTAGGTATAAACATAGAAGCAACACACACACCAAAGCAAATATGTAAGATGGAAAGAAGAAAAGAAAAACTCCACACATTCTCTTTCCCAAAGAACAGCAAAGAAAACCAGTGGATATCATCCATGAAAGTAGTGTATGTACAGTAAAACAAGACATCAATATGGTGAAAACACAAATGTGCACGATTGTATATGAATAGACAGGAAATAAAAAGGCAGACATAAAATAGTATCAAAAAAATAAAATCATGAGGTCTGTTGAAAAGATATTATGTATCTAATTTTGTTATGGAGCAAAAATGTGGCTTATTTTTTTGTATCTATCTCAACCCATTTAGCACACCAGTCTTTCCATTACCAGAAATGTCTGGGAAACCTATTCAGAAATGCTCACCTGCATTGTCATCTCAAAGAACCGCCAAAAACTACAAAATGTCACACCTAGAAAGTAGGGAGTCTACCAGAACACAAAGGATTACTCAAACTAGAAATCCTGTGTTAGGTATGAAGAATTGACCCAAACAATGTCATGATATAATTACTTGACTCTTCATATTTTTTTGGTTCTTCTTAACTAAAACAAAAAGTTGTTGAGGTTTATCAGGCTCTCTGCTCTCTAGACATGTTCCCTTGTAATTAGTGTTTGTCCCACAAGCTGAAAGTGCCACAGAAAGATTCACAAATTGTGTGCAGTGCAATGGTGCAACATTCTAAGAGTCTTAGAATGTCTTTGCCTGTTTCCAGAAATAAAAGGACTGACGGTCTAAACATAAGTGAAGTCACAAGAACTCACTTTTGAAAGATATTTGAATTAGAAAACTTGTCCTTCCGTTGGATATCTTTTAAACACACCTCACACATTACAATAAAAGTTTAATCACCACCACCACCATCACCACCACAAGTACCTATTCAAATACATCCACATCCATACATTCAACCACATCCACATACGCACACACACACCTTTTTGTTCTGTTCCTCGTGTCCCTTATTCTTTCCTTCAAGCTCTGCCACTTTGTCTTGGCACTCAGATAGGTCACCAAAAGTCTGCGTCACCTTCTTCTTCAGGTCACTAATGGAGTACTGCAGTGTGCCCTTCACCGTTTTCTCCTGCAATGGTGTGAACCCATGTTGTGGTTTGGTTCCCCTTGTGTGCTAGATAACTCCATGTATGTTTGTGTGCCATTTTGGTTATTTCCATCTACTGTTGCTCATTACTGTTCTTTTACTATCTCTGATTTCACTTCAAAGTTCTCCTGTAATATTGTAATCTGAACATTCCAAGTACATGCTTTGGTAATGCGGTAAGGTTATAAAACATATTCCTGTGCTGAAACGATATGTGATATAATATGTAGATTGCTTCTCTCTCTCTCTCTCTCTCTCTCTCTCTCTCTGTC
This sequence comes from Callinectes sapidus, assembly GCA_020233015.1. NCBI lineage: Eukaryota > Metazoa > Arthropoda > Malacostraca > Decapoda > Portunidae > Callinectes > Callinectes sapidus. The sequence continues at coordinate 29,265,334 of CM035181.1, read as the reverse complement.
GCATGGGAATGTCTGTTAAGATGTGAAACTCATAATCACTTCCACACTTAATCCAGTATCACAGAAAACATTTAAACATTATACTCATATACATACCAGACTTTTCTCCAGTGGACCATCCAATAATATCTACTTCATACACAACTAGAATGTTACATCATGAAATATCTAAGTCACCTCGTACTTTTTTCTACTGTGCACTTGTTCAGTAAACCCCATCATGTGTGTGTGTGTGTGTATGTGTGAATTATACAAAAGTGAGCAGGCAATGAGTAAAGTACTGTACTGTTACAATGTTATTCCCAAGATTAATTGGTAAAACTACAATGTTAATAAAAAAAACATAAAAGAAATGGATAATAAACTCAGTAATAAAAAACTAAATGAATAACACAGTAAAGACATAAAATGGGTAATATAGGAAAGAAAACCCTGAGTGGCAAATCTTCACCATTCATGCATATGGATGAGCATTGCAGATCACACAACCCATGCACAAAGGAAACACAGTGTTCATTTCTCAAGCAGCACAGCCAAACACACACACACACACACACACACACACACATCTAGACACAGCTGTGAGGGTTCAACTGCATGCATCTAAAGCAAAATTTGTTAAAGACTGCATTGTTGTATAATTTAGGATGAAAAAAACATTAGTAGTAGATGTAATCTAAGGCAAACATTCATATAATCATTTTTCTTACTTATGCAGGAAACTATAAAAAAATAAAAGAAATATGCAGTAAACTCGCTTTAAGACACACCCAAATAAACCATATGTCAGATAAACTGGACATTGAGAAATTTATTTATTATTTCTTATTTATTACTTTATCTATATCTCTTTTTATTTATTACTTTATCTATATATATATCTCTCTCTCTGTTCATGTCATCTGACGAGTTATCTGAGCACAGACACAAAGCAAACTCGTGTGCCTATTAGCTCTCTTCCACTCTTTTGGTGTTCTGCCCTCTTCCAGTGAGCTGTTAATCATTTCCCAAACTGGCAGTACCAGTTGATCCTTACATTCTTTTAGCATCTAACTTAACATACCATCCAAGCCCATCACCTTCCTCATATCCAACTTCTCCAACAACCCGTCAATTTCCTGTGTTTGCACTATGACTTCTTGTAAATTCTTGGTTCTTTATCATTCTCTTCCACAGTAAAAACAGGAAGTTGGTGATATGAGGCAGTGGAAGAAAGAGGAAATGTGACAGTGGTGAAGCATACGTTGGCATAGGATCCATCAAGCATCACTGTCTTGTCATTCCATACATTCTTTAAACACAAGCCAAGTTTGCCTCATTCCATATTGGCCATGTTTGCACACTGAATGGCATAAGATCACCTGCATCTTGCCACCCATCCTGCCTCTTCAAGCATCGCTACAACAGTTGCTTAGAAAAAAAAATCCTGCCTGCATCAATATGAATGAAGACATGACCATCCAAAGATTCAAAGAAGTAAGCCCACATGCAAACTAACCTAAAAATAAACTAAATAAAAAAAAAAGTTATAACAATAAAATGATAAATAAATAACCCTTAATCAATCATCTGAGATTCCAAGTAAAGGTTTAAATGTTAACATGAAACTTAAAACACACACACAAAAAAAAATAGATAAAAAATAAGATGGCCCTTAAAAATCTCAGCTAAACAAAGGAAGGTATCTGTAAACTAATGAACGAAAAGAAGGAACAAGTACAACAACCACCACCACTACCCGATCACATCTTGATTCACCTACCTGCTCCAGCTGTATCTTGAGTCCATTGATCTGTGTGTCCTTCTCCCCCACAGCCTCCACCGCTGCATCTCGCTCGGTTACAAGACGAGTGTTGGTCTCCTTTGCTTTGGCTAACTCCACCTCCTGCTCCTCCACTTGCTGCTTCACAGTGTTCTGAAACAAACACACGCAGGAGTGAGTTTACATAAATATTAAGTGGATATTCTTTGTTCTCAGGTAACACAAAATGGAAAAATAAAATAAAACTGACAAAAGTGAAATGTACAAGAACAAAAACAATTCTAGGTTTTGCCACAGCCATTTAGCTCATGAACACTAAAAAAATATAGTAAAAAAAAAAAATAAATAAATAAGAAAAATTCAAAATGAGTTCAGGAATAAAAAGTCCACTGACATTTTCTCCCTCTCTCTCTCTCAACTCACAATTTGCTCTTGGAGAACCACAATTTTGTTCTTGAGTGAGGTAATCTCATAGTCCTTCTTCTGGCCATCCTGATCTCGATTCTTGATGGCATCCTCCTCCTCCTGTACTCTCTTCTTCAACTTGTCTGCAATTTCATCCATCTCATGTACAGTCTCCTGCAATGCTGCATTCTTCTTCTCAGACTGATCTTGTTTCACCGCCCTGTCATCAAAAGATAAATAATTTTACACTTGTTCTTTTTTGTTCCAAGTTTATCTTATTGTACGTCAGACATGGTCATTTCAAATGAACTCAAAAAAACTTCTTTATTGTTCTGCATAGTATATATTTAATTTTCATCTCTATCCCATATTTTCTTTAAAAGTAAAACCAATACTTCCTAAAAAGCCTTCATGTGCCCACCAAGCTATTCATATTAACACAATAAGAAAAAAATTCAGTCAATATACACTAAATACACTTTTTTGTTTTTTCATTAACCATTTACGGAGATGTTTTAATTAGTACATACTCGTATTCATAAAAGGGACAAAACCAAACTACTCTCTATGCATCTACTATCACCCCTTTCCTCTCCATAAATTCAGTCTTATTCCCTAAAGCTTTCTTAAACTTCTGCAATTTGTTTCAGTTTCAGCCTCCAGTTTACCAAACTTGAGATGATCCTTTCCCTTATACACACTCACAAACATACCAGTTATCTAGAAAGTAGCAAAAATACTTGTATCATTTAATTCTCACTATTACTGTGAAAGCAAACTGTCAGTATTTTCAGTTACTATTCGGTAACTCTTCATTGTTGGAGTTCCTTTCTAATCATAAAAAAAAAAAAACAATATAAGGTGACAGTACTTACTACAGAACGTCACTCATGCTTTTTTTCAATGTGGGGATCACTTTTATAAGGTCATAGTAATAGAATTCATATTGCAGTGCTGTTTCATATCACATTAGGTTAAGTTTGGCTAGATTTAATTTAGTTTGTCCTTAGATTTTGCCTAATTGCAAAATCTTAGAAATTTCTCCCCCCAAAATGGCATACTCTGTGCTTAGAGTTTTTGTTTTTAGCCCTTTTTGTTCTCCCCTGAAAACTCCAGTCCCCCCCTCAGTCCCATACATTTGCTGGGGATGGGAGAGAGGAAATGGGGGGAGGTCCTGCCCTGTAGTTTTGCCGACAATTCAAACATCTCCACTAAACCTGTCGATGCTCTCTCTTTCTCTCTCTGGCACGCCACGTCTCATGACAGGTATAAAAACAGACTTTCTCTTGCTATCAATGCATCGTACTTGAAACAATGAGAAACGTGTCAAACTGAGTCACAGGACACCTAACCCGTGATGACGTGGACTATCACATTAATACACCATGGCATATCAACTAACATGATACATAATAACAGCAAAAAACGCGACATGAGAAGCTGTCAGACAAGGCAAGTGTGGGCAGCCAATACATCGCCTTTCACTCACCTGATTTTAACCTCGGCCTGCAGTTTCTCCAGTTCCTGTTGTAAATCTGCATTTTGTGAGGAGAGTAGCCAGTAGTTGAAGCCAAGAATAACCAGCATAACCAGCAGGCCTATCAGAATAACGGGAGGCGCTCTGCCCCCTCCTCTCCGGATCATCTTGACTGCCACACAAACACTTTTTCCCGATCACTGCTGGCTACATTACCATCTCTATATTACACTTTTCCTGACTCAAAACTGCTAAATGAACACATTATTCAATCAAAATAACGTAGAGTAAGGAAGGATATTCTAGTTTTCCAATACTTTTTAGATTTAAGAGGAGTTTGAATGGTAAATAGGTGTTGAAGTCGCAGGCAAGATAGGAGTCAGGACGCGGTGACAACACGGAAAGATACCCGGCAGCAGAATAGTACAGGCACTCTCAGACCTCCACTACCTCATGGCACGTTCCCCGCCAACACAATGGTCATGACACACACTGAACATCATGGTATTAATCTGGCAACACAATGGCCAGGGCACAGTTGAATCTCTGAGCCTCGTGAAACTTTCCCGACAGAACAATGATCATGACACACTGAAGCTGAACGTCATAGCTAGTATTGAATGACCATGATGGTGTACAGTACCCTTGAACCTTAATGATACTTAGGATACTCTACGTACAACAAACTAATGAAATACTTCTACCTTTTAAATCTATCTATATGCCTAGGTAATCGTTTAATGTCATTTGGCCTGCATGAATCACAGACAATGTATACTTGTATGTATGTATTGGTATATACACGTGTAACTAACTAATATGCCCGCTAGGGAGTATTATTTACATAGTAACAGTATGAACATAACTACCTATTCAATCTCAATATGTTACGTGGGACTGGCAAGCTAACCGTATGTTAATGTCCGGCAAGGTTCACATGAACAGCTCAGCCTCGTACAGCATTTGTTACTAGGGTAGAGTGCCACACTTAGAACGTTCTGAGTCACCGCATGGCTACGCATTGTATCAATCCTTGAGCTGCGTTACTACTGGTCACTGAGCGTAGTAACAACGCTGTTTACCATTACCTACGGGCTGTCTCTGACTAATCAATGTTGTATCTAAGTTCTAACTATATGCAACCTAGTTCCTCCCTACATTTTTCTAACGTCTTTTTTTTCTGTCTTGCTAATATGTGTCATGTTTCCGCAGTACTACAATATTATTATCGGTAGCGTTTGTGTCACTGCACCATCATCATAAGAGTCATATAATACATGTCATAGGTAAACCATTCACTTGTTTATCTATGTCCTGAACACCTGTGGATCATCATATCACACATTAGACATGAGCTGCATGATTCTCGGTTGTGTATTAGCGTGCAAACCAAGTTTTTTTTTTTTTTTTCACTCCAGGTGTTTTTTTGTTTTGTTTTTGTTTTTTGTACATCAAAATTATACGCCTTCATACAGACCTCACATGTCAATGTTTGTATGAGAGAGAGAGAGAGAGAGAGAGAGAGAGAGAGAGAGAGAGAGAGAGAGAGAGAGAGAGAGAGAGACTAAATACATGCATGGTACAGGTTCAGCTATACACATAACCTCATTTATTCAGAATGGAATTACAAGTAATGAAACAAAAGTCCTGTTCAGAGAAGGTAGAACGGACATGTCAATGATACATATTTTTCAATCATTTTCCTTCCCAATACTTAGAAGGATGAAGATCTTTATAATGTAGATGATTCAAAGGAGTACTGAACTGAGTTAATAAAAGTGAAATGACAGCTTAACTCTGCACAATTATAAAGTTACAAGAAAGCCACAAATTGAGGAGTCTTATGATCTATGAGAACAGTAATTACAGTATTAGAATATTTAAGGTCCTTGTGGTGTCATGCATAAGACGTTATACCCTGAACAAATAATAAAGACAACAATTAGCTGGGGGAGAGAATGAGCACCAGTCCATGGTAAAAAGATAGAGCAGACATCCTTAAATGGTGGTATGTTCTCCTGGGAGAGCTCTGGAGCACATACTTCCATACCAAAGACAGCCACCAGAGACGAGTGTGGTGAAGACTGGGGGAGGCTTTTCCCTCAGTGTAATGTCATAATATTACTAATACATAGTAATATATGGCAAAATATTTTGACATAAAAGGCACAAAATTAGCATGAAGGATGGACCAATAGTGCTCATCACACAGAGAAAATATAGGGTAAGAGAACTGGAATTAGTCACTAGTTTTCAAATTATTCTTCCTTTTGTTTCTCTTTTGTAGGAATTAAGGATGTATCAAAACAATTAGATATCAGAGAGTAGTCACAATTCATGCTTTGTACTCTTAAAAATAAACAAAAGAACAAGCCACCTCATTTCTTCCTTTATTTAGCAAACTTCAACATTACAGATGCAACAGTAAAAAACTAGACAAAATAGATAATCACTCTGCAGGTGATGAGTGCCAAGGCTGCCCCTTCCAGCCAGCCATCTGACACATTGAACAACACTTGCCACAGGGACACACAGACACAGACGGACACAGAGAAAGACAGCAGCTCTAGACTGGGTATGCTTCAAATTCATCTGTGTATCACTAGGCCAATGAGTGCCAAAGATGGATCAGTTTCTAGCCTCCCTTGTCTTCTTCCCTCCTCAGATTGTATAGTACATTCACAATGCTCATAGAAGTATATACTGTAAAATCTATGTATTTATATTCAGTAAGAATTTCCAGTTCAGATATAATAAAAGAAAGAAGAGGAATGACTTAGAAGCAATAAATGTATATTCTTCTCAAAATTTAGCTTATTAGCTATAAGCTGATATATTTGGTTATCAGGAGCTGCCTTAGCATGCTTATTCATCTTTCTCTTTGTCTGTATATTTGTCTGTTCTCTCTCTCTCTCTTACACACATGCACGCACGCACGCACACACACACACACACACACACACACACACACACACACACACACACACACACACACAAACACACACACACATATGCACACACAGGAGCTAGTACCTCTTGACAAGAAACATGCACACCAATACAAAGCTGCAGCCACAGGAAGACATTTGTCACAATGCTGCATTAAGCCTGAGGGAATGTTTCTGGCTTAATAAAAACCAAAACTTCATATTCATGTATTGTTGAAACCCTCAAGTATCATAAACAGAAGACTATTCTTTAAAGATTTGCAATCCCATAATTTAATGTTTTTCTTTCTCATATTCATGTATTGTTGAAACCCTCAAGTATCATGAACAGAATACCATTATTTAAAGATTTGCAATCCCATACTTAAATGTCTTTCTTTCTCATTGGATGCAAGGTTCTCCTTCAGATTATGTTGTTCATCTTTTCAGTCCTTCCAACACAGTTATCACTAAAGCCGCAGCCTGACCTTAACCTATAATGCACTTTTCCCGTGTTACATTTCTTTCATAAAAGAATTATGGTAACTGCAAGATTGAAATGTAAAGATTTTGCTTATTTTCTTCTAACATAGCAACTTTCCCTCTCAAACAGGGAAATTTAGAGGAGAATAGTTCCTGCTACACTTCTCTCACCAGTATGAGAGCTCCCTGAGACCATAAAATGGAATTTTCTTCTAAATTATTACAATATATAACAATCAAATCCTCAGTATGTGGTCTTCAAGTGCACTGGTCAAGAAACAACTAAATGCCACAGTGGAAGGTGCACCAAAAACATATTGTCTGCTTTCTCATATTGGTTACTTAATTCAACTAAGTAGGTGTCTCAAAAGAATGGTAACATAATCAAAAGACAGAGATGCAAAACATACAGACACGTGAGCTCCCTACCTGCCACTTTGATCTCAGCCTCCTGTGAATAAGTCAAGTGCAATTTTAAAAATAGAAGTGAGCAACTGCAGGATAAACCACGAGTTCTGTTTCTAGAGGTGAGATAGCACAGGTAAGGTTGCCGAGGCCTCACATGATGATTTTGGGCTCCAACACCGACGCTGCAATACTCTTGTGGGGCAGCACCATCCCTCCATTGATGTACAATTCATCCTTCACTATGACATCCTCACCCAGCACAGACACATTCTCCATTCTTACCTGTCAATACAAAAAAAATAGGCTTGTTCACACATTCCACATCTTTAAGGTAGACATTTAAAAAAAATTTATTTAAATAATCTGGGCTTTTTATGGGAAATTATGGGCTAAAGGAGACCACCTAATGGAGACCTTCTATCTGAAAGCCCACCCACTTGGGGACTGTTACCCCAAGTGGACGCACAATCTCCACTCAGACCGTAGTCAGTATTCGAACCCATGCACTCAGGGATCCCAAGGCCCCCAGAGCACAAGTGGGTCCACTGTACCACGGAATAATAAAGAAAACACCTATTCTTGTTCAATATGCTACACTTGACATGTGGCAGTTACCTTACCTCCTTTGCCTTTCCAAGACTTACCTACCATCAGCATGGACCCTTAGACCACCAACTACATTTTAATGGTAGTAGTAAAAACTCACCCACTGTCCCACAATGCACTTCCAGCCGATGATGCAGTTCTCCAGCCAGGTGTGGGAGCGGATGGTGGCTCCCCGCAGGATGGTACACCTCTTGATGCATGCCCCGTCTTCCACCACCACATCCGGCCCAATGGTCACGTTGGGACCAATTCGACAGTTTTTTCCAATCTTGGCTGAAGAATCCACCAGCACATTGCCAACAACACCTGAAAGCCATATTTATATGTTCTTAGATGACAAAACCAATGGACTAAAGGTGACACTATATGCTGAGATAATAATGACGCTAACAGTCTATGATAATAATAATACAAGGGATATATATATATATATATTATTGTTCCATTTTTTACCTGGTCCCTTGTATAGCTTGGCACTGTTGTTAATCTTGCATGAGTTGAGGTAGAGGCACATGCCAGTGAGGAAATCTTTGGGTTGCCCAATGTCCATCCAGAAACCAGAAAGTTCCTGTGCATACAGCTGCCCATCCCTGGCCATGAAGGGGAACACCTCCTTCTCAATGCTCATTGGTCGACACTGCAGGATAGGCAAAGATTTGTGTATACACAGTGAATCTCAACATTCAGCCGGAGCACTATGAACATTTTTCTGTTGTGGTGCTATGTGCTCGTCCATATCCATCTGAAGCAGTACATATTCACTTATCATTTATTTATCCTTAGTTGCCATTAAGAAAACAGTGTTCCTAAAGAAACAAGATCAATCACAACAAAGATGGTTGACAATCCTGTACAAGGCAAAGTGGATATTATTCATAGAAGAAATGAAGCTTTGAGTAGAAAAGGGGAGGAGAGAGAACAGAGGCTGCACAGATTTGTTTACAACATTGCTTCCCTACACAGGGTAAGTGTGGGTGGAGGAGGTGGGCAGAGATGGAAAGAGTTTGTTTTGCCTTTTCAGTTGCATACTTTTGTTCACCATAAATTTTTGCTCAATTGCTGAACTTACTTGTTACACTCTTAATGCTGCACTTTATTCCAAGGTTGAACTAAAAAGTACTGAGAAAAACAATCTACAAAATTGTGCTACAACTGAAAAGTGAAAAAACACTGTACAATAATGCTTCGTATTAATGACCTTAATATGTAACAATATATACTTATTATGTAAATTTATGTGCATCAAATGCATCAAACTTGTAGAGGATACATGGCGTACTTTTCTTCACTTTATAATTATATGACCTCTGTTTAATCAGTCAACAATAACAATCTAGACTGACCTCTATCCTTTGTAAGATGGATGGATTAAAAATATACATTCCTGCATTGATCTTGTTTGACACAAACTCCTGTGGCTTCTCCACAAAGCTGTCAATCTTCCCCGTCTCATCATACAACACCACACCATACTTGGAGGGCTCCTCCACTTTGGTCACCTGCAAGACGATGGCCAGTGATAAACTTAATAAGTTGTGGAAGGGAAATTTTTATCACTAACTTACTAACTAGCTAATTTCCATGAAAGTAAATAAAGGGCAACTCATTAAACAGACATACATCTCACACATCAGCACAAATTCTGTAAGGATGTGTGACCAATTAAAAAACAAAACAAAAACAATTACTGTATGGACCTGCAAACACTACATATAATTCTTGGACATGGCTAATTTTCATCAACATTTACATACTATTTATGAAGTATGTCAAATTTGCTATATGAATGATACATGAAATATCTGTATAATCATGAAATATTTTGACATTAATTCACAAGACACTATAAATATAGTGAGTATGATGACGTGTTTCTACAATCTCAAGAGAAAAGACATAATAATGTACATTTTACAAAGGAAAGAGACAGGATTCCTACGCACCATTATAGTTCCTTCCCGGCCATGTTTCTTGTGGAACTTGACCATCTGATTAAACGGGAAGTCGCAGATCACATCCGAGTTAAGTACAAAGAACGGCTCGTCATTGCAGGCAAGGATGTTCTGGGCTAGCTTAATGGGTCCTGCAGTGCCTAGTGGCTCCTCCTCCAAGGAAAAGGTGATCTCAATACCAAGCTGTGGGTTAAGAATGAAAGAAATTACCTTTATTAGTTGGAATAGAGTGACAATGTTTGTAGTTACAGGCAGAGGCATTGGCAGTGTCTGGGTTAAATGTTGGTAACACTGGTTAGGTTGAAGGGTGAAGGAAAGTGAAAATATTTAGAATGAGGGTTCACAACAGTGCATGTATGTACGTACATATACTTCCTATAAGCCAAGTCTGTGTTTAATTAAGTTTATGGGCTACTTTTGGTTATTATCTTCTGTTGCTGATATTAATGATTCATTATCTATGATGCTTTTCTTCTCTAGAGCAGAAGTCTCCAACCCATACGTCATGTGTCACAAGTGAAGGCATTCCATGCTGCCCATGGCCACCTGCCAAAATCAACATTGCATGTGGCCTGCCAGATGAGTTCTTGGATCATCAGTGTGGCCCACAGGTATATAAGGCAATGTGTACTAATCTTAGTCTTCAGACCACAGTTCTCAGATGACCACTTGGATGAAGTTCTCTTGCTGAATGTTAGTTCCATTACTCCTGATTTTGATAAGCTTTGTGCTGAGAAATATCACTAGATATTCTTTGAAATCTTTTGTTCTGCATATGTGGCTTTCCCAATATTGTCACACACATTGTATGTGCCCCATCAACACTTCACACCAAACAAAATTAAATGTTAGAGAATAAATAACAAGCCACCATAACACATACATTAGAAATAAGAGTGGCGTACTTTATAATAACCATGGAAGGGACCTCTGTATATAAACAATGTGGCATGTCAAATTTCCACATAGGAAATTATTAATGGCACAGGGAAAACATTTGAAGTAACTGCATTGGAAAGCAAGAAATGAAAGCATGGGAGTGCAGTAAAATACACTAAAAAGAAAACAAACATAAGAATGAAGAAATAATGACATAAATTCAGTCCCAATCTGATTGCTCTGAATTATATACATCATTTATAGAAGCAGAAAAAGAGGAAAAACATACAAACCTCTGTTCTATATTCCATCACCACCACCACCACCACCACCACCACCACACACCTTCTGAGCCTCCTTGGCTATCTCCTGCTCCATCTGCTCAGCCCGGTAGGACACAGCCAGCACTACGTGAGTCACACCCGCCGCCACCAGCGCCTCGATCTGGTGCAGCACAATTGGCTTGTTGGCAAACTCCACCAGTGGCTTGGGTCGGCTGAGTGTGAGTGGCCGTAGGCGCGTCCCATACCCACCTACCAGGATCAGCGCCTTCATCCTGCCCAATGTCAAGTCTGTGGAAAGCAAAGTGATGTAGTTGTTTCGTTTATTGATCTTTGGTATATCTTGTATCTCTTTCCACAAAATGATATAGTTGTTTTGTTCATTAATCTTTGGTATATCTTGAGGCTGATAGAGGTAAGAGTGCAAATGATGTGTGTGTGAATGTGAGGTGTTTTGTCAGGACGACCCAGTATGGGATTGCAGGCCTGGTATATAGACAGATCTTGTAGACTTCCTACATGGATAAAAGAGAAGGATGAATATTTCAGGAACAGGACGTGGGAGAAAGGAAGAGATGGTAGCAAGTGAGACATGTTGATTTATTGATTAGAGTTTTTTGAGGTGTTGAATAGATAAGGGGCAGTAATCATCCATTTAAAAGTACAATATGACTGAAGTAGATATCAGGAAAAACATAAAGATGGAAATGTGTACACACACACACACACACACTTATTCTCTCTATCTATTTCATTTATTCCTATCACTCTGAACTAAAGAGGAATACCAAAAGGAAGTGAAAGTAACATAGCAAAATATGACAAAGCAGAAATGAGCATGATGTGCAAAAGATGCTTAGTAAAGGTACATCATAAAAATTAGTTAAATGCAAGAAAAGCTAAATGAGGTGGGGAGGAGATACAACAAAATAAAATGAAATAAAAAAATAAATAAAAATAAGAAGGATGAGTGAAAGTAGCAAGTCAGAAGATGAGTAGGTAGAAATGAACACGTTTCGATGTCCAGTTTTTATGTCAAGAAGCGAGTTTAGTCAATGCTGCAAAATCATGTTTCAGTGCTAGTGTAAATGTAGGAGTCTGCCAAATTCAAATATGAAATGTCATCAAGAACACCTTACATCTTTGAATACAGTAATGATATGAATTTGGCATTTGTCAATAATGCTGTCAACAGGTCTGAATCTTATAATTTCAGTCATTTTCTAAAATCAATATTTGAATACCATGTTGATAAAAGAATTCCCTTACACTTGCAAGGTCTAAAAGATATCATGTAACATCCAAAAACCAAACAAATTTACAGAATAATGTGAATGAAAGTACAACAACAATAATCATAATAATAATAATAATAATAATAATAATAATAATAATAATAATAATAATAATAAGAAGAAGAAGAAGAAGTAGAAGAAGAAAAGGAAAAAGAAGAAGAGAGGATGCTGCTCATCTTGACGTCTAAACAACTAGTACCATCTCCTTTAATAAAAATAAGCAAATAAAAACACAACAAAAGCTCTCTCTCCCACACCCACACACACACACACTTCAGTATATCATTTAGAAGGCTGCGTTAGAAGCTCACGTCTCAACTCAAGGTCGGCAAATATTACATACTTTCTCCTCTTTAAATGCGTCAACGCGACACTCTGAGGTATACTTGGGATTGAATTATGGCCAAAACGACCTTCGCCATCTCTGAACACACGCACGCCAGCAGGTAGAAAGGATTTGCTACTGGAGAAATGAAGGAAGATACTAAAGAACGTCGAGAAATAAGTGTTTTGGCTATGGGAAGGGGGAAAAAAAATGCTGTTCTCTTCATTTCAAAACGACCTTCGCCATCTCTCGACACACGCCAGCAGGTAGAAAGGATTTGCTACTGGTGAAATGAAGGAAGACACTAAAAAGAACGTCGAGAAATAAGTGTTTGGCCAAAGGAGGAGGAAAAAAAAAGTGTTGTTCTCTTCATATATAAAAAAAAAGTAATGTGTACGTTTAAGATTTCATTGATTATATGGTAGCGGTTAATGAATATGAATTTAGACGTAGATAAGAAAATTGAACCTAAAAGACTCTCTCTCTCTCTCTCTCTCTCTCTCTCTCTCTCTCTAATGACATGTTCGAGTTTCTTTAAGCTTTCATTTACACTTAAATAAATGAATAAAAAAATAATAATGTCTTTGCGGCAGTTGTATATAACTAATATCTTCTTGTGGAAATTATAGTTTGTATCGTCTTTCATTGATTTTATAGTGGCTGAAGTACTGTTTATCATTTTTTTACTGCACATTTATACTTTTCCTTGTTCTTGACTGGGGTACACACACACACACACACACACGCACACACACACACACACACACACACACACACACACACTTGTTGAATTGACAAAGTAAATACGCACCTGTAGCGCATCTCTCTCTCTCTCTCTCTCTCTCTCTCTCTCTCTCTCTCTCTCTCTCTCTCTCTCAGACACACTTCAGCATTTGAAAGTTTTTTTCTTATAAGTAAATTCACATTATGCATTCCCACATACGTTATTATGGCTGACACGTACTCATTTACTGTATTTTTATCTAACGTGACTGTTAAGAGCTGTATAAGATTTCAAACTGGCAATAAAAAAGAAAAAAAAAGTGAAATGAGGCAAATGAGAAAGATAAAACAGATGGTAAAGAAGTATGTTAAAAATAATGGCCTATACAGTGTTATTCATTGAGGAAGACCACTAAGATAAAAAAAGAAAGAAAGGGGGGATGTGATGCGTGTAACTTCGCTCCTTCTTCTCTTCCTCTATCACACTCACTTCATTTTATTCACAGTAGATAATAAAAGAAGGAGAAACAATTACATAACCACTTCATAACTGGACGGAAATTCCAACGTGGTGTGTGTATGTGTGTGTGTGTGTGGATATATATATGTATGTATGTGTATCTGTTTATGTGGCACGCGACAACAGTGACCCGAACATCTGTGCATATTCCAACACACACACACACAGACACACACACTGTCCATTGTAACTAATCATACACCCTCCCTTCCCCCTCCCACCACGCCCTCCTCTTATCCAGTTATGCCACGTCTCTCAAATTCCATCACCACCCTCCTCTTCCCCCCTCCCCCTTCCCACCACCTCATCATCCCCCTTTAAAGTACGTCCTCCCTCCTTCCTGCTTCCTCGCTTCCCATAGAACCCAAGCGGTGATTCTGAGAAGCAATCTAAGTAGGAAAAGAATGGAAGAGACGGGGTAGAGAAGAGATAGAGGGAAGGATAAAGGTCAGGAGATAATAGAGATGATAAAAAAGAAGGCGGAGGAGGACTATATGGATTTGGGTATAGAAAATGAAAAAGGAAAAGAGGAATAATCAGGCAGATGAGGGAACGAGAATGGAAGAAAGGAAAAGGGAATGCGGTTGAGAAAGGGAGGGAGGTGGGTGAGAAGGAAGGAAGGAAGGAAGTAAAGAAAGGGAGGGAAGTATACAATAATGAATGAAGGAGGGAAATAAATGGAAAGAAGGAAGGAATGAAAAAATAAATACATAAAGAAAGAAAGCGAGGAAGGATGGGAGGAAGGAAGAGAGGAAGGAAGAAATTAAAAGAAAATCAAATAAGGAAGGAAGTAGGTAAGTTCAACAAAAATAGAAAAGGAAACGGAAGAAAACGAAGCGAGAAAGCAACACTTAAAGGGAAAGGAAGCCATACAGAACAGGAAGAAGGGACCTCCATAAAAATGCAAAGCAGTACGTACGAAAAAAACAACAACAATCAAAACAGTACTAATATATTTCCAAACCTTCTCTTTTTTTTTATTAACCTGACATATCATAGCGTTCCGGGAGGGCTGGATCAAACCAATATTAGAACTGACACCTGCTCCTCCTCCTCCTCCTCCTCCTCCACGTCTACGCACACCTGCAGAAGCACCTGACTTACTAACTTAGTATCCTGACGCTGCAACTTTCCCGCTTCTACACACTAACATTGCAAGAGAGAGAGCGTTGTGTTTCGCGTTTACTGGAAAGGCAGAGTCAATGGAAGTGATCGATGTGGTAACGCTGGTAGTGTTTCAGCGTTACATTGAGGTCAGTGTTGTGTGACGAACGGGAGGAAGGGTGGGTGAGGGTGGGGGTGAGGAGGTGGGGAGGGATTGGTTGTGGTGGTGGAAAAGGAGAGGTGGGGAGTGTGAGTGGGAGGGGGGGGGCAGTGAGGAGAGGGATAGAGTAGTATGGAAGGGAGGGAAGGTGGTGGTGGTGGTGGTGGTGAGTTGATGAAAAGATGTGGGAGGAGGGTGATAAAATTGCATCGTGTAAAAAAAAGAAAAAAAGAAAAGGAATAGAGAAAAAATAATAACAAAAATAAAACATTCGTAAAAGTAACTGCCACGTATTCATGATCAGAACAAAAAAAAAATAATGCTGTGTTTTTCCTACTTACATGATTACGAAACAACGCTACGAAAGAACACAGAAAGAAATCATCAGTCAGCAGGAAAAGGACGTGACATAACAATACACACCCATTAAAGCGTTAGAAAGCCAGTGATAGGAGAGAGTGAGCGAGTGAGTGATAGGAGGCCACCACCACTGACTGTATGGGGTTGTATCTAACCGCACTGAACTCTCCCCTACCCCCACTCCTCTTGCCTGCCTCATCTTCCAGCCCAGCAGTCCCTTTCTCTTACAAACACCTTCATTACAGCGTTAGTGTACACGTGTCAATAACGGACAAAAAGGGGGCAGTAAAAGTGCTGAGTTACAAGACCATCATGTTGTTTACACGCCCTCCTTTCTCTACCACCGCCACCTCCAGCCCCTACCATCACCACCACCACCACCACAGCGTCAAGTGCACAGACCAACGAACACAGAGCTTCGTTAATGCACTACTCACAAACACACGACTTGTACACGCACTTCACATTGCTTCCATCGTGCTCCTAATGACAACACGCCCACTGGCATTCATAGGACAGCTGTAGCAAGACACTGAACGCGCCCCTGTACTGACTGGCTGGCTGGCGTGACACATGACATGGACACAACACGCGGCAAGCAGGCATGGAGGGAGGCAAGGGAAGCAACGAGAGTGGCTTGCCGTATTGTAT